>VMBQ01012839.1:0-19261 GCA_007657795.1 Dreissena rostriformis
TTGTTCGATTCAAATTAAATGTACCGGACCAATCTGGCAAATGCGTATATTAAATTTCACCATTCGGCCCACTATCGTAGTACACAAGAAAAGCAATTAAATCGGGGTGTAATGCTTCACCCAAGTGTGTTTGATCAATTTATAATTAAAACATTCAAATGAAATTTAAAGATGTACGGTGTCCCTTTATGAAATTATATGTAAATATGTTTGTGTTTTTTTATTCTATATAAGTGTACATGCTGGTAGCTTCATGTTGTATCACTTTTTAAATAATGTTTGCCAAATTGCAAATCAATAGTGTTATGATGTTATCATCTGGACATTGCTATTTTATAGTTGATACTTTGCTCAGTTGCAGAAGAAAATAAAAACATTGTATTTATATGAATACATATATCTATACTTTTTCTATTGCAATTATAGCAAAGAAAGTTAGTTGATTTGTACTTAGAAGTATATTGACCATGACAATTACTTGTGCCAACACTTTTAACTTATTATGTTTTCGACAAACACATTACTGGAGAGTTCAAATTCTTTAACACATATTTTGGTACATTATAATATTTAAAATAAAGTGATTCTGAAATCAGTTCATTTTAACATTGATTGTGCCGCCTCTTAACGATATTTTAACTTGCCTTTTACTACGGTTTTGTGTTGATGACGTGGCCCCATGTTTCACCAAAACACAAATTGCCTGTGAGAGCGTTATTGTTTTATGAAGATCGGAATAATGTACTGAAAATGATGACGATTGTTTACTGAATATGAACTAATGGTCCAGTTTATTAACTAGTTGCTAACATGTTGACGTTAAACTGTGTTTATGATGTATGGAGTTCATGAATGTTTATAGAGCATAATTGTACCTATTATTATGTTTTGCATTAGGTATATAATAACAGTAATATCAACAGCACCTGACATTAAAACGTTAATTAATACCTCGCTATAATACAAGGCAACATTTTTCAGACATTGTTATCGCATTGTACGTTTAATATCAGTTCAAATGAAATGTTCGTGTGCTTAGTATCGTAATATACACAATGACTTTATTGTCTGCTATGCAGATGTATAAAAAACACATGTCTTGTCGGAGACAACGAGAAGAATTAAAATAATTACATGATTTATGACTGAGAGGTGTGATTTATTCTGTTTGCGTGTGTGTTTGTTGTTCTTTTCCGTATTTTATGTTTTATGCATTATAAAGACACTTACATGTAATTGCACTGAAACATTCACTTAAATATATTTGCTAAGCACGGTATGGTATAATCTTTGTTTAGTGTAGTATTGTTTTAAACAGTTTGTGAACATGTGAATTGGAGAAAATAGTTCAAGCTTTTGTTAATAATACTACGCACACAATTAATATTTGTATAGCTTAATGTTCTCAAATTATCCACTAATAACTAATCCTTGTTTTGCTTTTTTGTTTTAATGCGTTCGTTATTCCTAAAAGGATTATGCGTGGAAAAACTGGATAAATGGATTCCCATGCAAAAAATATTTTTACATAGACCCATAATAATAAAACACACCCATGAATTTTAAGTTATAACATTTTAATAACAGTTCTTATATTTACATCTGTTTAAGAGAATATTATGCAAGTAGGTTTCATCCTTTCATTCATCAATTCAATTAAATTGTTTCTTTTGAAAGCTGGCTCGTTCTTACACGATTGTATAAACAATCGGCCCGACATAGAATGTGTGACTTAATTTATCGTTATAAATTGTTCACCTTTAACACTCGACCCGTTTCAGCATCAAAACAGCGAACACTATTTGGATGAGTTAGGGTAAAATTCAATTTCACTCTGAACCATTTCTCATTCTCACGGGGAGAAGTGAGTCATATAGATTTAAAAAGAAAACACAATATGTGCCGGAACAAATCGGAAGAACAGAATAATTAAAAGTTGATTTTATTTTTTAAATGGAATTTGTAGAATCTGTCGAATCTTCTATTTGTATGAGTATGAAGTTACGTCATAAATGTTAGTTTGGCATCATTAACTTGATTCCTTTATTTAAACGTAGGAACACGCTTGTATTAAAGAACAGCACAAATTTCGGTAAACGAAGATGTGTGCTCACAGACATTCCGAGACTGTGATAATGCGCCTTTATCGATGCATGACCCTTTAAACATTGATTTAGGTTGCTTTTATCTGAGAAAATACGGAGCAATGACACATAATTTTAATTTGTATATAATTCTTTGGTTCCATTACCTTGCAAGTTCGATCTGCGATTTTGGCCAAATAAGTATAAGTGTTGCTGACGATTTTGTCTTAGTATAATTTGTAAAATATAATGAAAATGACATGNCACCTTTAACACTCGACCCGTTTCAGCATCAAAGCAGCAAACGCTATGTGGATGAGTTTGGGTAAAATTCAATTTCACTCTGAACCATTTCTCATTCTCACGGGGAGAAGTGAGTCATACAGATTTAATAAGAAAACACAATATGTGCCGGGACAAATCGGAAGAACAGAATAATTAAAAGTTGAATTTATTTTTTTAAATGGAATTTGTAGAATCTGTCGAATCTTCTATTTGTATGGCGGGCAATTTATTTTACAGACCATAATGTTACTGACACTGTGAACATCTGAATGTGTAAACAATCACTAAAGAATGTACATCAGTCGGAGTATGTAGTTACGTCATAAAATGTTAGTTTGGCATCATTAACTTGATTCCTTTATTTAAACGTAGGAACAAGCTTGTATTAAAGAACAGCAATCAATTCGGTTAAAGAAGATGTGTGCTCACAGACATTCCGAGACTGCGATAATGCGCCTTTATCGATGCATGACCCTTTACACATTGATTTAGGTTGCTTTTATCTGAGAAAACACGGAGCAATGACACATAGTTTTAATTTGTATAGAATTCTTTGGTTCCATTACATTGCAAGTTCGATCTGCGATTTTGGCCGAATAAGTATAAGTGTTGCTGACGATTTTGTCTCAGTATAATTTGTAAAATATAATCAAAATGACACGGTTTAATATGAGTGTGTTGATACATACGTTTACACCTAATTGTTTCGCAATCGCGTTAAAATATATGTGTAATTGCTTAGTACAAAGTAGTGGGAAAATAGATCATACATGAAGAAGTAACGTTGATACTAAAGCTATTGTGAAATCCCATTCGCACAAATCGCAGAGGGAACCAAAAATCGGTTTCCTCAAGTATGGAGCATATGGACCCTATAAACAGTTAACCTATATCATTCCGTCTAACCATTTATTTCTCATTTGATTCGCGCCAATGTCATTTCTGATGAACACATACATAGATTGATTTCAGCAAAGTCTTGTTCATACGGCAACAATCTGCCATCGGTGATTTAAACGTGAGACGCTGTAACGCTTAATTCACGGCATTGTCTGTCTGGACCAATAAAATCCCATCGGCTCTTGAACACGGCTTTTACTCGTTCCCTCTCGCAGTATCACAGGAAATACTTGGCCGCGGTGGTGTTCTCGAATTTATCTCAGTTTCCGTTTGGAAAACATTATCCGCTTTCATTTGCAGGCTGGATTTAAATCAGGCTGTATGATCTGTTGAGTGGATGTAATCAGGTGCGCCGTGATCCTTTGATTTTGTGTTCACAGTGGTTGCGGATCGTTAATTGTTCTTGCATGGATTTACATTCATCTTAGCATGTGGTTATACTAAGTTAAATTGTGCTGTTGTAATGGGAACTTAATTCTGTTAACTAAGCGTGAATAGCGAATTGGCTTTGTGGTTTTGATAGGGAATGTAGAATATAATTGCAGTAAAAAGAGATTAAAATATAAATCGAAATTATTTTCGTAGACAAAGCACAGTATTTCAACCGATTGCATAGTGAATATATTTGTGGAAAGCAGTGTGAAAATATATGGAAATATATAAACATATACGCGTTCGTGTGATGCCATCAGTATGGATCCATTTTGGATGCATTGGCATATACTGTGTTTTTGTTTTTGCCTGGTTTATTAACGGAGTGCTGCCGCTTGTGATTCTGAAACAACTTGGTCCCACCACGGTGTCCACAAAGTACGGCGACCTCCGTGGAGCGCTTGTAGAATTTCCCGCGGACGCTCGCGTCGGACTGCAGCCGGTCGAGGCCTACTTGGGCCTGCAGTACGCCAGCCTACAAAAGGGCCGCCTACGGTTCACATCGGCGTCGAGTCCGAACGAGCGCTGGTCTGGCGTGCATTCCGCCTGGGATCAAAAGCACGTGTGTCCCCAGCAGATTCTGAAGGAGAAGCAGCTCTTACGGAACCTGCCACAGGGCACGGTTGAATGGATGACTCGGAAGGGTGTTTTTACGAGACATCAAACGGAAGATTGTTTGAGCCTTAACATGTATGTTCCGAAAAGAGGTGAGCACATGAAAATGTTGAAATTATACGGAATGCGGTAGTTAAAATTATTAATTAAAAAAGTAAACATTTTGATATCGGCAAAAATAACAGTTACACAAGTTTATGCTTTTTTGAAATTGCACAAGTGTAAACAATACAATTATTAATGTAATTATATAGAAGAAATAATGCGTTTACCGACAATTCTTTTATAAATCAAAAAATATATTATTGAAACAAAGCCGGCTAGTTTAGATTGAAAATAGAAGTTATTTATTTTAATTTTAAAAGACGAAAACAATTATTTAATACACATGACTGTAATAGTAAACCATTGTAAATTATAAATGACGACTTAACACGTATAAATATATAAGAAAATATAATTGCGAAATCCGGAATTCAGACTTCGGAAACACAATCCAATTAAGTTGTGTTGCAAATGCCTAGCATTGGTTGATTGCCTTGCAATTTGATCGTATGTTGACTGCAGCAGTGTAGATATTGGTCTTCTCAGACAGTTTGAGACATAATATTTGCTTTGTGTGGCAGTTATATGCCAATTCAGACGATATTAACCATTGAAACGCGGTCATCGATACAATTATATTCCAATATTATCCAGTGCAAGCTTGGATAAATGTGATGGTTTATATTATGGAGCGTATTTGTATAAATATAGGTTTGATTGTAAATTATATCGCAATTTGTTCAGGGTTTTCTCTATAATCAACATTATATTTTTTGTTTCTGTGACCCATATTTCGTATATTACTACTGCATCTGTAACTAAATCGTTATTGTCGTTTCGTGAATTCTTGATAGCTAACGGCAGAATTATAATTGGTTTAATTGTAGATAGTTCAATAACAGCTCGTCGTAAATGTATAAAGACAAGTGTTAATGCATTGTACGATATACTTTCTTTCCAGAAAATCTCATATTCTCTATAGTGTATTTTATGACTGGCATATATTATATATACACGTAGGTTAATACAATGGCCATATGGCCAACGTCGTCCTATAATTTGATTCTATTTAAAATAATTGCACTTGGAACTTAAGACTTGAGCCGCTGGACTTAGTATAGTCATTTGCATGATGTCGATTATTTCAAGACATGTATGTTTTGTCGTTATAAATTCGTACGGCACATACATATTTTATATTGAAAAACTTTGCACATTGATTCTTTTGTTATGTATTGTATTATAAAGCCAGTACACGATACGCAGGTATATGTAATACGTAATGTACGATATAATTTTGTTTAAACATGTAATGTCTAGTATATTGTAACAGATAATTAAATATTACAGATTATAGGCATAGACGTACTTCGATAGAATAAGTTGTCAACTATGCATCTAGCTGCATTTAGTGATGAAGTTCATTTACTCAACTAAATGGTTTGCCTTTTGAAATTTATTATTTTAATTTGTGTATTGCTGTACAGAGTCCAAAATTCAAACCCGAAACTCAGACTTACCCGATGTANACCATTCGTACTAGTATATCGTAATACGTGTAGCAAGTACTCGCCCTTATGTTTTAAACAGAGGTGATGATGCGTAAACGGGTTCATTGGAAAGTATTGATTAACGTAACAAATTGGCGTTGAGTCGTTCTCATCATATTTCCATATTTCAAAATTCAATTGACTATTCCTATCTACTTGCCCTTAAATAAGGTACAATCTAATACACATTCCCGGGGGGAAATACTCATTAAAAAACAGAAGATATGCTTAATATAAAGTCGGTGATATGCAATAAATGCCAAAATTATAATAATGTTAGTGCGTGTTATAGTGGTATCCTACTATTTTAAACATTATACACGCTTATTAAATTGAGATACACAACTACTATATTGTATACTAAATTTATCAGTTTTTAGAGCGTTTTGTCGCTGTGATGTAATACACGCTTTATTAGAGATAATAATAAAGAAAACAATAAAAACTGCCTTACACCAAGAATGTATGCAAATGTAGCTGAGTCAATGTTTTATTCGAATGCCTTTTTCCGTGGAATTTCGATGTACAATTATGGCTTGCTAATATATGTTTTCTCTTTTCACAGTTCGTACACATTTAAACATGTTTAATCACTATGTATCGTACATAGAACTGTACATGTACGTATTACAATAGTTCTTGTGGCGTATTCGATTCATTCGAGGTTGTAAAATCGTTTTATAAATAATTTGTGTGCAGATGCCTTGTTTTTGACGACAATTTATTTTCAGGACGTGTTGTGCGTTAAGCATAGTTATATAAATTTTTACTTCCGTTCACATGCAGATTCATTATTCTGCAAAAAATCGCAAATTATCTTAATAATTGTTTTTTTGGCGTTAAATAGTAAGTACGTACTTTCAATCAAATGTTTTAAAAGCAGACTGGTAATGTGGACACAGCCTTTCTTTCCTTCAAGCAGCAATTCAGGCTGGTGTTTGAAATATAGTATTGCACAGGACCGGAACAACACATCACCTCAAAATCTTCGAAAAAACTATAGTTTGTTTGAAAACACTGGTAGACCGCAGTTGTTGGCAGACTTTGTATATGTTGTTGGCAACATGAATTTGACCTCACTAGTAAAGCATAAATGCAACATAGTCATACAACAGAGCAAATAGTGAACACATGTTCGGTATTCTAAAGCACTTAGTCCATTGTTCAAGTATTGGTATGCGTGTCAAGATTCTGACATCTGGAATCGTGATCGTGCAATCATGGAATGTTGAAACGTTGTACCCAAAGAATGACGCTTTCAAGAGTAATTACGAGCATTTCAGTTCAATCAGTGAGATGTCGGGAAAAAGTCACATTGTCAAAATGCTCATACATGTTCATTAAACGATGTACCCTGTTTTGGCAATAGTAAACTTCATAATATTTATAGCGTGACGCGTAAATGACACGAATGCCCCATTGACATGTTTGACCAAATTAAAGAAGATTTTCTTACAAATAAAAATAGCTTAACATATATACAGAATACTTGTAAAAATTCCAAAAGGTCCATTATCCAATAAATTATGATCCAACTAAGCATTCTTCCTTTCCGATCATGTCGAAATTGTTATTGTTCAGCTGAGAAAGTTTGAGAAAATTGAGCAAATAGTTAAAGAGGAGTTGCCATCACAATTTTAGTTTCGTATAAATTATAAAGTGGAATTTATAGCAGATTGCCATATGTCTGCTAAATTATACCCAGCGTCAACATTTTCCTTTATTATTACATATAAATGTAAGTACATGAGCTATACATACGTAAGGATTTAAAAAGGAGGTGAGTACATAATATTTCCGGAAGAACAATTAAATATCTAAAAGCGACCAACTTGTAGGGATATAAATGAAACCTTGTGTTTAATGAATAATATTAACGTACATCAAAAATAAAAAAATATCTCCATTGTATATAATGACTTAAAGGAAACGATTGCATGTCACTTACACATCGAGCTATCATGCACAGAAGGGCAAGCGTTTGTATGGTTTAGTGAACACCAATAGTCAAAAAAGACTTAAATAGCATTGTTCTGCCTTTCATCGATGGAAGAAATTGCGGGAAAATAATTCCTTATCTGCATAAAGGCCGCCGACATTTACGCGTAACTTCTGCGTAATTTTCCAGATAATTCATACACAGATGAAGTGATAATCCATTCTCAGTATTATAAATTAGTGTGTGTAAAATATGAAATTGTTGTGAGGTATCATGCCACGTATAATAGTTGCCACAAAACTGACATTAACAACCCGTCTCATGGCATTATCTATTGTATATAAGGGTTGGATAACGAACGTATTTTTATAACTGTACATACACTTTTTTTCAAATTAAGACCCCACAAATGTACATATAGTTTTTTCGAATGTGTATTTGCTCACTTACTAGCTATACGATTAACGATAACAAATATTTAAAAACGCAAAACGTATATGACTGTTTCCTGTTTATGTATGACAATTTGTACAAGGGTGTTTTTTTTTTTTCATAATGAATTTAAATGAATAATAGTCACTTATCCAAATAAATTATCGAACCACACGTAGCATTCACAAACTTCTACTGCCGTAGAATGAGAGTAAAACATTAACCCAGTTATGCATAGCACCTAGAAAAAAGGCCTTGGCAAACAGCGTAGACCCAGATGAGGCGCCGCATAATCCGGCGTCTCATCAGGGTCTACGCTCTATGCTTTAAAGAATTTCTGTAAGAAATATTTTAAATATGGAAATAAATATACTAGACATCCCTAATTTTGGAAAAGAATTGATCCAATTTAGAAGGATGGGAGAGTTCCCACGGCATAAATGGGTTAACTTGGATGTACCAATTTTGACGACGATAACACGTGATATTGTATTGCAAATACGTCATCGGAATTAGAAAACTGATATTTTATCAATGACAACAGTTTTATGTCTTAAAATGGTATTCGCTAGCATAAACTTTCGAACTAACGTGGTATAATTGGTGATTTGATACCATGTGTGTCCGACGTCTAAATAACTTTGTGATGTATAATTAATTGGTATTGACGGAGCTTTATATTAGTATATTTACATAATAAATGACAAAGCCATTTATACGTTATATGATAGGCGCGTATTATTTATTGGTATTTTAAAGAATATATTTTTGACGTCTAAACAGTAGAATGCCGAATAAAATTTTCGTGTTAGCAGAGTAATAAATAAACGATTATTATTGGTGGGCTTTTTCATTCGATTCATTTAACAGTATAATAAATATTCAAGCGTAACATCAGAGGATCGCCGAAGAAAGGCGCTTAAAACACGCGTTCGATTGGATGTACACGGCGGGCATCGTCGTTTATTATTGGAAAACATAATTGACAGAGTAGGAAATTCTTATCGCAATATTTGCTCCTTTAGCTTTATGTAGGCCATATAATATACGTTTAAGAATCATCATAGGTTGTAATGATTAACCGATAATCAATAGAAGCTGTACTGACTTGTGTTCTGGGAATATTGTCTAGTCCGAGGTATAACAAACGTATGCAAGGGCTTTTTCGGCCATGGAATACAGCTGGGTATGATGACCGGCACAATATGCAGTTCAATCACTTTTTAACCCAAACTCACATAAAACAAAACATATATCGCATAACTCCTGTCACATAAACACAGTGGTGCTAACATAATGTTAGGCAAACACACATAACCTGTATACATTCGTTGTTGGATTCATAATGGAAGCTGTCGACTTAGACGATGTAAACATGTCCCTTACACATAAATATTTGGAGTTGTCCTAGACAATGTAGAATGTTGCTACATATTAAATATTTTACTGACATTAACTTCCTATATTTTCGTCACATGTGATAGGAGAACTGTTTTCGTATGTGTTTACATATTCGCTATTACGCGTTCTGAATCGATGTGTAGGCTCACTGCTCGAGGACATGTTGGCGTGTTTGTTTATTGTGTTCAAAAATCATATTTGCTTAACTTGTAAAAACATGTATGATATCATTTTTCCTGTTATGTAGTTTTGAAGAATGTAGTTGGTATATCCAATGGCTATAGACTTGCATTATAAACAGGTTGCGTTCAAATCAGCAAAACTGTAAACTTTAATTGAATCGGCTGTGTTTAGTTTGTAATCCCTTCACGCTAAAAATGTGTGCATTGGCTGTCGAAATTACATGTTAACGGTTTACATAAGCAGCACGTTAAACAAAGAGATGTAAATAAGTACCTGGTTACAGGTTATTACGTACTTTGCAATGACAGAATTAACATTTTACAGACATTGTAACCCACTGTTGACGTCAGTGTGAATGAAATTTTAACGGATTTGCGCTTTATAAGCGATGCCTTTATTGTCTGTTATGCACATTTATTAGAAACAAATGTCTTGCCGAAGAAGAATAAAGTAATGATATTTTTTATGGCTTCCGCGACAGGTGATTTCATTGGTATGCAAGTGCTTAAGATGTAATTTACATTTGATGTTTAAGGCATAATAAAGACAATTAATTGAAGTGAAACATTTTACTTAAAATTGTATGTAAGACATTTTCTAACAGCATGGTGTTTTATTATCGTTGTTTAGTGTAAAAATATGTTGTGCAGTGTTTTACCATGTGTATAATTCAATAAAATAATTCAGTTTGTGTGTATGAATTCCACGCACACAAATAAGATATGTATAATTTAATATACTCCAAGTATCCGTTCATTACCTGTACTTGTTGGGTTTGTACTATTAATACCGTTATTCTTAAATAGACTATGCATGGAAAACCTGGATTCATACTGAGCTATGTGTTATATCTTTTTTACATCAATGCACTTTACTAAATTATATTCGTAAAATTAGCATTTAAACATTTGTTTATAACATATTTCATGTTTTAATATATGGTAACGATAGATGAGTAAAAAAGGTTTCATCATTTCAATCATAAAATCAATTTTATCCTTTGAGATCTGGCTTCCTCATGTGTACGCACTTATAAAAACATACCACACAGCACGGAATTTATTACTCAATAAATCGTCATAAATGTTTCACCTTTAACACTTGACCCGTTTCAGCATCAAATGAGCAAACGATATTCAGATGATTTACGATTAAATTCAATTTCACTCTGAACCATTTCTCATTCCCACTAAGCAAATTGAGTCATACAGATTTAAAAAGAAAACTCTGCAATGTGTGCTGGAAAGAAAATCTAAAAAACAGAATAATAAAACATTGATTGTATTGTTAAAATGAATTGTGTAGAATTGTTCGTATCTGCTATTTGTTTGTCGGTTTGTTTATTTTACAAACCATACATATTCTGACACTGTGAATATATGTATGTGTAAACTAGGGAGCGTTCGTCAGTCAGTGAAAGTTCTGTTTACAATAGTAGTAACCTCTTAGAATGATGGCTTGGCACTCTGATATCATCAACGTGCTTCCCTGATATAAACTTAGACACAAGGTGGTATTAACGAAAAGGACGAAAAAGTCGCTATGGAATATTTGTCCTTACAGCCATTCTGAGAGTGCACTATTGAGTTCGTTCCATGTCCCTTGTAATCGTGATTGCTGTTGCTTGAATCCAAGCAAGCATGGAATCATGTATCCTAATTTAAACGTTTACATACTTGTATAGATCCATTATCTTGATCGTTTCATATGCGTGTTGGTGGAATTAACATGAAGCATTGCTGCGATTGTATTTTACTATTATATTTTCTTCAATAAAAAACGCCATATTATAATATTATAATGTTGATAAAAACGTTTAAATCTAATTCTGTCCAAATCAGTTAGCCCCATTGTTTCGCTTATCCATTAAATTATATGTGTATGCGCTTAAATCATAGTAGTATTACAATTAGTCATATATGATTCATACAAGGCGCAAAGGGAGCCACAAAACGGTTGCCTCGCGTATGGAGCTAATGGACCCATACACAGTTAACCTATATCGTCTCGCAACTGTTTATTTCGCATTATATTCGTGCCCACGTCATTTCAGATGAACGCGTACATGGATTGATTCCAGCAAAGTCTTGTTCATACGGCAACAATCTGCCATCGGTGATTTAAACGTGAGACGCTGTAACGCTAAATTCACGACATTGTCTGTCTGGACCAATACAATCCCATCGACTTGAACACGGCTTTTACTCGTTCCCTCTCGCAGTATCGTCAGGACATACTTGGCCGCCGTGGTGTTCTTGCATTTATATCATTTTTCGTTTGGAAAACATTATCAACTTCCATTTGCAGACTGGTAATTAAATAAGTCTGTTTGATATGTTGAGTTGATATATTCAGGTTCGTCGTGATCCTCTTATGTTGTGTTCATAGTGGCTGGGGATCGTTAAATGTTCTTTCATGGATTTATATTTATCTTAGCACGTGGTTATACTAAATGTAATTGTTCTGTTAAAATGGGAAATTAATTCTGGTAACTGGGCGTTAAAAGCTTATAGTCTTTGTGTATTCTTGAGGTCAAGCTTTTGAATTAGAATATATAATATATTTGCAATAAAAAGTATTTGGAAAAATGAATAGGAATTGTTTCTGTAAACGTAGAACAGTTTCAAAACATATGGCATAGTTAATATATCTGTGGAACGCAGTGTTGAAAAAAATATATGGAAATATATGAAAATAAACGCGTTCGTGTAATGCCATTAGTATGGATCGTCTTTGGATGCACTGGCAGATACTGTGGCTCTCATTGGCCTTATTCATTCACGGACTGCTGTCGTTTGTGACTGTGAAACAGCTGGGCCCCATCACGATATCCTTCAAGTACGGCGGCCTCCGTGGAGCGCTTGTAGAATTCCCCGCGGACGCCCGCGTTGGGCTGCAGCCGGTCGAGGCATACTTGGGCCTTCAGTACGCCAGCCTACAAAAGGGCCGCCTACGGTTCACGTCTGCGTTGAGCCCGAACGAGCGCTGGTCTGGTGTGCATTCCGCCTGGGACCAGAAGTACGAATGTCCCCAACAGATCTTGAATGGAAAGCAGCTATTACGTAGCTTAACACAAAGCACGGTCGAATGGATGACTCGGACTGGGAGTTTAACGAGACATCAAACGAAAGATTGTTTGAGTCTTAACATGTATGCTCCGAAAAGGGGTGAGAACATGCGACATTTGTAGTTATAAATAATACTAAACTTTAAAATATTTTCTTCTAATATGTTTGGCATCGCTAAAAAGTACCAACTACATACTTGTTTCTTCTTTGAAATTGCACAAGTGTGAAATATACAATTATTAATGTAACTATTTAGAATAAAAAATGCGTGTACATGGCTCGTTAACTTTGAAAAAAAAGCTCTATTTTAATAAAAAAGACGAATTCATTATTTCATAAAATCTAATAGTTATTCATAAGAAATTATACATGACGACTTTAAAATTATTAATTTTCATATGCTATATTAGCAATTATAATTGCGAAATCCCGAATTCAGACTTCCGAAAAGCAATCCAATTAAGTTGTGTTGCAAGTGCCTAGCATCGGTTGATTGTCTTGCAATTTGATCTTATATTGACTTTAGCAGTGTATATATTGATTTTGTCAGACAGTTTGCCAATCTGATTGAGACCTAATTTTGCTTTGTGCCGCAGTAACATGCAAAGCCAGACGGAATGAACTATTGCCACGCGGTTAATAAATAAATGGATACGTTCAAATGCATTGTGCCTATCTTTATTGTAAACATATGCTAGATTTTCGGCGCTGTAAGGTCTTAATATATTTTATTTCCATAGTAAAAATTGCAATTGAAATTATTAAAATACACTATATTAAGTGCGTATACAAAAATCAGATTTACCCGGTGCCATTTAATTGAACAAACACTTTGAAGACATATTATGTTTTCGACTTACACATGACTGGTAAGTTTATATTATGAAAAAATATGTGTGTACATTATATTTTTAGTTAGGTTATTTTAAATAAAGTATTTGATTCAAATATGAACTTTAATTGTGTAGCTTGTCTTTAATGTGCATAATTATGTTTACGACATGGTCCTGTGTGTAACTTAAACAGAACGTGTATGTAATAATATACTTTTTATAACGATCGCAATATTATACTCTTTAACCTAGACATCGCGGTCTAGATTATTGGACTATTTACTTACATTTTGAGCGTATGATGTATGGTGTACTATTTCATGAGTGTTGTAGAGCATAATTGGCCAACGTGTCATATTTCGGATTAATTATAGTATTACGATGATAGCATCAGCACCTGGCATGAACAGGTTACTAAATACTTCGCTCTGAAACAATACAACATTTTCCAGACATTTAACCCCAAGTGAACGTTTAACGTCAGTGTGAATTGCATGCTAACGGTCTTGTGCGTTATGAGCGCAATATAAACGATGACGTTAGTGTCCGCTATGCACAGTTATTAAAAAAAAATATATTGTAAAAAAAAATTGATTTATTTTGAATGATTGTGCTACAGAGTGTATTTTAATTTGATGTGTAAGGCTTTATAAAGACAATTAGTTAAACTGAGCCTTTTGCTTAAAGTATATGTAAAATATGTTGAAACCGCATGGTGTGTTATTATCGTTGTTTAGTGTGAACATAGTTTGTGCAGTGTTTTCACATGTATATAATTCAAGGAAATAATTGAGTTTGTGTGTATAAATAACACGCACACAAATAAGATGTACATAGTTTAATGCACCCCAATTATCCGTTCTGTTCATATACGGGTGTATAGTATAAGTACCGTTATTCTTAAAAAGACAATGTATGAAACACATGAAATCATACGAAATAAGTTTTATATTTTGTTAACATAAATTTTCCAAAACATATCATAAAGTTAACATTGCAACATGTTTTAATAAACTAGTTCATATTGTAATATCTGGTTAAGATATATGAATGCTGTATGCTCCATCATTTCATTCATGAAATCAATTTTAACTTTTGAAATCTGACTTCCCTCTTTGCACGCGTTTGTATAAACATACAATACAATAATGGAATTAATTACTCAATAAATCGTCATAAATATTTCACCTTCAACATTCGACCCGTTTCTTCATCAAAGCAGGAAATGCTATGCAGATGATTCAGGGTTAAGTTTCAATTTCACCCTGAACCATTGCTCATATCAATTGAGCCATACACATTTAAAGGAAAAACTCCTCAAGTTTGGCTGGAAGAAATCTGGCAACTGAAAAGCATAATAAAACATGATTTTATGGTTAGAATATTTTTTTAGAATCTGCAAAAACTACTATATGTTGGTTGTGCTGTTTGTTTTACAGACCATGAACCTTCTGACACTGTCCATGCATGAATGTCTAAACAATCACTTGGGAATTTCCATTAGTCGGAATATGTTTTTCTCGACAATATTAGTTACCTTTTAGAATGTTAAGTTTGCACCATCAACGTGCTTTCCAGATATACACGTAGGAACAAGCTTGCATTAAAGAACAGGAAAAAAAGTCGGTTATAGTATATTCGCTCTCACAGCCAACCTGAAACTGTGACAATGCGCCTTCCTTGTGCCAAGATCATTGAAACCGTGATTGCGGTTGCTTGAACCCGAGTAAACATGGGGCAATGACACTTACTTTTAACATTTAAATGAGCCCATCAACCGCTTTGGGCGGAATTATAATACACATTACTGGGGACTCTCTTTTGTATAATTTATGAACATTAAAATAATATCATTGCTTCGCTTTGATGTTAAATTATACGTTTATTCGCTTAATACGCAATTGTTGAAAATAAGTCATACATGAAGAGATAACTTTGATAGAAAGTATATTCCAAGGGAAAATTGTATTCGCACAAGGCGAAAAGTGACCCACAAAACGGTTTCTTCGCGTATAGAGCACATGAACCCATCATGTATTGTGTATAATGTATTTGTAAGTGTAAACCAATATATTGACCAAAGCCATTGTGTCTATTCGTTTTTATAGTTGACACTTTTTTTCAATGTTGCTATACATTAACGATTTAACTAAATCAGAGATTGCATTGGTGTTGACGAGTTGTATATGGCACTATGCCTAGAGTAACATTAAAAGAGTGTTTGCCATACATATTGGCATGTACTACCGTAGAAGTGATAACAGAACGAGCGTAAAACATTGACCTGTGTGTACTTAAACGATTTAACTTCTAGTTTTACTGAGAACTACATATGTTTCTGTCAAAATTCTTCGATGTCGGCACACGTGATGTTTTTATTGCACATACGTAGGCGAAATCGGAAAACTGATCTCTTGTGGCGACGACGACATTGTTTAGTCTCAAAATGGTATTTGATACCATGTGTTGCTGACGTCTGTATAACTTTGGTATATATATATATATATATATATAAAATTGGTATTGACAGAGCTATAAATAACTTAATTTACAAATAATGTTTAAGTCTTGTATATTTTATATAATAAATGCGTATTTTGTATTGCTGATTTTATATAATTTAGTGTTAACATCTGAACAGTATAGGAACGTTTACTATTTAATATTCTTGTTAACAGAGTACTAAAAAAACGAGTCGTATTGGTGTGATGTTGTATTTGATTCATTAAACAAGACACTAAATATCATTGCGCGTCATTTGAGGTGGGCAGATAGGCTCTTTTAACGATAATGGACGATGACGACGGCATCGTCGTTCATTACTGGAAAACATAATTGACAGCGGGGGGAAATCCAATCGCTATCGAAAATCAATAGCAACTGTACTGACTTATGTTCTAGAAACACTGACTTTCTAGTCCGATATTCATAACAAACGTATGCAAGGGCCATGTCTGCCATGGACTACAGCGGGGCACGATGATCGTCAAAATACGCAGTTCAATCACGTCTGAATCCATACTCAGATAATCTAAAAATGCTATGATTGCAGAACTCCTGTTCCACAGACACAGTTCTTTTTACATTATGTGAAGCACATGTACATAAGTTGTACATATGTTATGTAGGACACAGCACACCATTATGCAAACGATCCACTTATACGATATATAATGTTACTAGATAAAACATATTTGGATGTTGTTGTCAGAAGACAATATATAATATAACTACATTTGAAAATTTGCATGCCATTTACTCCTTGCATTCTCTGCGCTAAGGTGTTTACCCTTTTGTTAGTACGCGTCTGGAACTGATATGTAGGTTAATTGTACGAGGAATGTTTTATGCTCTTTTTTGTCAACAATTTATTTGTTATAAACTTGTTAATAATATGGTCATATTAACCCTTTTAGTCATTGCGAAGACTGTAGTTGGTATACGCAAGGACTATATACTGATTTGAAATAAATCTATATCCAAGACTGGGCGTGCAAAATAGTGCACCTTACTTTGTATAAAAAGCATACTTGCTATATAAACATGTTGCGCGAACATCCAAAAAACTCGAAACTTTAATTGAAAAGGCTGTTTTCAGTTTGGTATTCGTTTACGTTAAAACGTGCGCGTTGAATGCTGAAATTGCAAATTATCAGTTTATATAAGCAAGACATTTAACAAAGAGATGTAAATTATTTCGGGCATTTCAAGTATTTCATACACCGAATGGAAATCGGTAAAACACATGTTGCACCTGCTGTGTGTTAACCTGTCGAAACGATATGTAAATATTGCTGTGAACAAAATGTTGTTACTCATTTATACGAATGGTCCTATTACCTTTAATGAAGACGCGTTTATAATTAGAAATTGGATTTGTCTGTATTTCAACACGAGCTACTTTAAACGTGTTGCTGAACACACTGTATCCGACTCAAATACGTCAGCTGAAAGGCTACGCAACTTTTAAAACATATGCATAACCAACACACTCATATATTTTTGCATGTCCGTTGTTCATGTTCATTACATGTTTTCGCTTCAATTTAACTCAACCTGAAAACTATGCACAATGCGTAATTTTAACCTCACCATTTGGCCTACCATCATATTAAACAAAAAACAATGTTAAGACATGGTGTAATGCTTCACCCAAGTGTTTGCGATCAACTGATAACTAACACGCTCGAGAGCAATTAAAAGCTGTATGGTGTCCCTTTAATAAAGTATAACTACATATGACGTAAGCTGTTTAATTCTACATAATTATACATGTTGGTAGTTTTATGTTTTGTAACTCGTAAATAATGTATCACCTCAATAATGTTGAACTCATCTCAATACTTGCATTTTGTTGTTGTTACTATGCTCAGTTCTAAAAGAAAAAAAAGAGTATGCATTCGCATATTATATCGATACTTTTTCAATTGAAACTATAGCAAAGCACGTTAGTTGGTGTTTATTAAGAAGTCAAATTGAGCCAAATACTATTCAAATATGTGCAAATTACTTGTGCAATGACGTTTAAGACTTATCCTGTTTTTTTTTATTAACACATTAATGGTGAGTTCGCATTCTGAAATATTTTTTACAATATAATACTAAAATAAAGAGTTTCTAAATTTAGTTATTGGCTTTAAATATTGAAGTTTGATTTTTTTTTCTCTGTACAAGATTGTAGCTTTTATTTTATTAAAGATAATATGTTAACGGCATGGCCCTATTGTTGCACCAAAACAGAAAATGTTTAAAAACTTGTTTATGAACATCAGAATAATGTCCTGATAATGATGAGGAATGTTTAATGCCAACACAATTAAGGTCAAATTTGTTGAACTATTTGCGAACATTTTGTGTTTATAAAGTTGTGTGAACAATTTCACATTTGTTTATAGTGCATAATTGTACCACTTATTATTTTTCGCATTAATTATATTATATCATTGGTATTAACAGTACCTGGTATTACTAGGATAATAAATACTTCGCTAAGAAACTATTCAACATTTTACATAAAGTATAACCGCATTGTACGTTAAACGTGAGTGTGAATGAAATATTAACGGTCTTGTGATTTAGTAGTGCAATACAAACGATGACGTTATTGCCTGCCATTCATATTTAATTGAAACAAATGTCTTATGCGAAAACGACGATAATAATGAAGTTAATGATATGATGTATAGCTTACACGACGGGTGATTTCTTTTATCTGCGTTTGCGTCTGGATTTATGTTCTATTTCATGCTAAAGGCATACTAAAGACAATTTATGGAACTAAACAGTTTGCGTTAAGTATATGTTTGAAATGTTTGAACCTCATAGTGTGTTACTATCGTTGTGTAAGTGTAAAATTATCTTGAACAGTGGTACAGTATGTGCACTTAAGAAAATACCTGATAATGTATGTTTACAAAAGAAGCATGCTAATCAGATTGCTAAATGCATTCCAATTATCCGTGTATTACCTACACTTGTTCGGTTTATTGTTTTA
>VMBQ01012840.1:0-18225 GCA_007657795.1 Dreissena rostriformis
CACCGTCTTAATTAACATCAGCATAATCAGAATCATTTTTCTCATCACCGGATTATCAATATTGCAATCATCGGTCAATATCCAGTCGTTTTGATATGAAAATATCAGGGATATTCAAGTCTTGTTACTGAATTATTGTATACATCGTGTATTATATGATGATAATGGTGATACTGTGATAATAATACGATGACGGTTTTGATTTTTATGACGATAAAATCTTGATAACGAAGACGATGGAGATAATGGCGGTGATGGTAGTATGGTGTTATTATTGTTGATGATTATAACAGAACAAGATGGTGGGTTGGTGTTTTTGTTGTTGTTGCTGTTTTCGATGATGATGGTGAGGTTCTTGGAGGTGATAGTAAGGAAGATTATGATTACATGTATATATAAAATTGGTAAATGATGAAAAGGATTATTTACCACTTTTATTTTATGATCATTAACAACAAACGTAGCACACAACGTTTAAAGTAAGGGCCAGTAATTATATCGATCTTTCATTTACGTGTCATGTAAACTTATCCCATATTTCAACTTTTCTAAAATAATTTTTCGTATAGCTCAAATACCCATTGCGTCGTTTTTTTTCTTCTAAAAACGATAACCTGTATACAGAACATCTGTCATGCGTATCGCTCGCTGTATAACATGTATTAAGCGTAACATATAACGTAATTAAGTAAAGCATGATAAAAATGTACTTCGAGTAATAGAAGTTATATGCAATTAAAACAAACAGCGACAAAAATCCACGTTTACATTTTGAAAAAGACAATACAGATCAGTACATTAAAAGTTTGTATTTGATGTTACTTATGTTAGTTATGTAATTCTCTGGGTGATAATTTCAGAAATACATCAAGTTTAAACCAATGCCGTTCCCTGATTTCCAGTTGGGACGGGCATGATTGCTTATGTACTCCTACGATAGAAATGAATAGATCTCTCATGACATTGTGTACTTTACATAGCAAAGTATGGTTTCGAGCTTTAATACAAAACGTGTTAAATACTGGTCAGCGTTTGAGTTTAATTAATTATTTTAGAAAACATAGAGGGTTAATCATATGTCATTATGTCTTTACAGGCACGGTTTACCGGGGGGCACGAGAGGCACGTGCCCCCCAGTAGCTTTAAAAAATAAATTAGGTGGGTGATGCTATATACAAAATTGGTCATGCATGTCACAACGTCAGTGCGATAGACTTATATACTGTCAGCGAGTCCCTCTTACGTTTTTGGACACTGTAATTTTGGGAACATTTTTATATATCTAAATATTCGGAATCGCACAAATTTATTTGAAGTGTCCGAAAAATACCGAGAGTAATCACGGTACTTGAAGGATGTCAAATAAAATACATCATGGATTATCATCACAGAAAATTGCCGCGTATTTTAATTAGAAAATACGTTCAAAATTCACATCAACGTTAAATTATAGTTTTTGTTGAAATAACTTAAATAACAATCAATACTTAGTAAAATGTGTGTTTTTTAAGTTGCGATTCACAGTTATAAGCAGAGAACACTAAATGTTAACATCCAATACTGTATTAGTTTTGTATACAGGCTTATATGAATGATTATTACGTCTAACACATATAAAATATGATCTACTGTTGCAATAACATGATTTAAGGGCACGTTAGTGTCAAACACAGCAATCACCACTAAAACTCCACCATGGCGTGAGTCATTATCATTCATTTAAAGGTGGTCCATTGCATGTAAAATCACATCCGTTATTACAGAGAGCGTGTCCACGCTGAGAAGAGACGATACGTGATCAAGTGTCGAAGCAATCATAAAATTTAAGTACTTAAATACAATTTGTATTTGTTCACTAGATGAAACGCAAACATACTTATTTGCTTCGGTTTTTTCAACGTCAAGCTGTTCATAGCAGGAGGTCCATGTTAATTAAAATTTTATTTAAACAAAGTAATTGGCTAAATTTGATGCATGTTTTGGTATTTGACATCTAACGACGAAAATTCATATCGCAATTCTGCATTCAGTATAAGCAAATAGAAAAAAAAATCCAATTCAGTTCAAACAAGGACAATTTGCGTGTGTTGAGTTATGCTATACCCATTGATTTCTGTGCGTGTCGTACACTGTCTTGTCACATTTTTCATCGTGCGATTTTTACCTCACGCGTTGTATGTGATACATACCCTCTTAGTACGGTCATGTTTCTTTTAATATGATCGGACGGAATTTTCCAATAATTTAGCAATCAACATTAATTAAAAATAACTAATGAATGCGAAAAAAACACACGAAAACAATTGGAAATATATACGTCTTACCTTGGGTTACTGACGCGACAGGATTGCAGTTTTACGAAAGGGTTAACGCTAACATCGAACACAAGCGTCTAGCTAATATAATTTGGTCAGCATTTCATACTCATTTATTACATATAATTTGTTTCTTTATAATGGTATGAATTGTATGATACACATATACGTTTGTTTTTAAGGGTAGTAAAAAAAACACAATAGCACAATCAGATTTATTGTGTTGGTAGTAGTGGTGGTAGTAGTAGTAGTGGTAGTGGTAGTGGTAGTGTTGGTGGTAGTGGTGGTGGTAGTGGTGGTGGTAGTAGTGGTGGTAGTGGTAGTAGTAGTGGTAGTGGTGGTGGTAGTGTTGGAGGTAGTAGTGGTGGTAGTGGTGGTAGTAGTGATGGTGGTAGTGGTGGTGGTAGTAGTGGTTGTAGTGGTGGTGGTAGTAGTGGTGGTGGTAGTGGTGGTGGTAGTGGTAGTGGTAGTGGTAGTGGTAGAGGTAGTGGTAGTGGTAGCAGAAGCAGTAGCAGTATCAGTAGCTGTAGCTGTAGCTGTAGCTGTAGCTGTAGCTGTAGCAGTAGCAGTAGCAGTAGCAGTAACAGTAGTAGTAGTAACAGTAGCAGTAATAGTAGTAGAAAGAATTATACCAATAGATGATTTAAGAGAATCCGAAATCGTCGAAACATATTGACTATCTCGAGAAGCGAGTATCTGTGTGAATGAGTTGATTAAAGACAATCGCGCTTTGGATCCGATGGCAAATGTATTTGTGATTTGCTTATGTAAAGAGCGATTTTTATATATCGCCTAAGTATTGCTTTTACGAACGCTTTATCTATTCAGTTTATTTAAACCTTTAATCGATATTTAGACTTGCTATCAGGTAGGGCATGGGTAATGTCTGTAACGGAAATCATTGGTTTGTTGTTGACAACGGGCTGTTGTGTACGGGAGCTATAGCGGACTTAAGTTTTACTTCAAAATGAATTTCAACATGTTAAAATCGATTGTTTCTATGTCGGGTTAAACACGAATACTTACATCAATACGACATCGGCTCATTAAATCTTAGGTCGGTCGACAGCGGAATGCACAAGTCAGCTTATAGTTCGTGTTGAATACAACTATTTTCAAGTAAGTTGTAGTTTATTATTTAGAAGGGAAGTAAAAAATGCCATGCATGTTGTTATAATCAACATGAATCAACTTGAATGTTGTTAATATTGGCCATACTGTGTGTGTATATATATATTTGTTTTCGTTACGGTTGAAACTGTAAAAAAGAACTTTCCAATAGATTTTCTTAATTTTGAAAAATGTAATTATTTATGTTTTATGTAGTCTTAACTTATTATAATAGCAAGAAAAAGGTTGAATGAAAATATCGCCTTCCTCGGGATTCGATCCCAGGACCTCTGGAAGCAAACGCTATTAATGCGCTACTACTGCGCAACGCAGGCTTTACAATTTTAAAGCGAAATATTAACGCCTTGTTTATACTTAACGAATGCTCTAAATTATCGAGAAAAAGCGTTACAAACGCTTATTTTTTTACCTATTTCGAATGATGATCATACTTTAATTCTATGAAAATAACTTTGACAATCTTTTAATTATAACAAAGTGTGAAAAAGTCCCTTTAACGAATTAGAGATCGTATGTTTCTGGCGTTAAAATAATTATTAAATTATTATTTTTTTCCCCTAAAAAAGGCAAGGTATTTCCCAAAAATCAGATAAAAAAACCTGTGACGTTATTGATTTGTGAAAAAAAATGGTGGAAGCAATTAGAGAGGTGATATGGATAATCGTCATTAGTTAAAACCTGTAAGTTTCAGAAATCTAAAGCTTTTANGGCTTGGCCTAAACTATTAATTATGCAGCTTTGATATTTATAATTAAAAATAAAAATGATAAATATATATCTTGTGTTCATTACTATTATAATTGCTTACGGTGTGCCATCTTCTAACTTTCTTTTCTTCGAACGTGTCTGTTCAACAGTTCTGTTTTGGGGTGGCTTTCTAGACGGTGTATCTTTGGTCCAGTTGAACACTGAAGGTGTTGCTGTCTTCGTCAAGCACCTCATTCCTGTCAGGCTTCTAGTAAAATCAGCTGACAGGAAATGTGCTGAGCATACCTTTGTATGGGGTTTAACCTGAAAAAGAAATAATCATGAAACTAATTTCAAAATATATGGCCACCAAGTCTTCGATTATAATATTATTGTTTTACATATTTTACGTTTCAATACTCTGTTTTTGTTTTTAATTATTTAATCAGAGTTTCACCCTGTTTCTGCTTTTTATCATAACTATACATTTGACCGAATAACGAACACTTTTCTTTCATACAAAACGTGTAAAATAACGTTGCAAGCAAATTAAAAATTAATTCCTAACAATGCGTATCCGAAAAAAACCATCCGAAATTAGTGTAACGTAATTCAATTTTACCTTAAACAAATGTCCTTCATCCCGTTTGATCTTTATCAACCATTCTTTTTTTCGATTTTGGATTGTTTGGAATGCTATGAAATGACAATGATTTGTCATATCTTGAGTCATTGTTGCAGAATGGAACACAACAGTGATAAGCTGCCATTTTCCTTTGTTTGCGTTTTGAGCCTCGTTTTGGAATCAAAATGGCCGACTCGTGATTATAGACTAATGCGTCATGTTACACTGTCTTTTTCAAAAATGAAAGAACATGATTTTCAGAACATGATTTTCAGAAAATCATGTTATCAGATAAACATTGGTTTATATAACGTGTGTCACTGTCAGGTTTTTAATATGTTCATGCGGGGACACTTGAAATGTGGATGTGGATGTGTTTATAAACGATTGAATTAATTAATACAGATAAACATACATTATTTACTATGTACATTCGGGAATGAATGGATATTAGTGTGCAGACAACAAGACATCTTTTCCAAAGGGCGGCTAATAATAATGATAATAATAATAACGTTCGGAAGTCACGCGAGTGGGTTGATATAAAATATATTGATTCAATGTGGATGTAAATATATTACATGTTTTCTCGGAAGTGAACTTTGACATGAGCAGAAGACGTCGAGGATCTCGCGGAGGATATAGAAATGGAGAAAATCAACGCACTCCGAGATCTGGGTACGTACACAGACGGGGCCATGGGCGCGGTGGAAATCGCCATGGAAGATCCGAGACATTTCGAGGAAACAGACCCCGAACTCGAGGTCCACGCAATGGATTTCATCACGGAAGACCCATAAACAGGTTAACTACATGTAGTTTTTAGTGGGTATCTTAACGTTTAATTTCAACATTTACATTCGATTAAACTTTGCACATGACAGATAAGTGGAAGAATGTAAACAAAGAACGTTAAAACTATATTTTGTTACAAACGTGATTAATACCCCCGCACCAATTTTGTGGCAAATACAGTGAACTCCCTCTACCGAACACCAAAAGGACCGGACAAAATGTCCGGTTTTCAGGGATTTCCGGAGTACACTCCAACCCCGGAATGTGTAGACCAAATAAGTTAACTATAGGTGTGTTAGTAACTTACAAGCGTGACTAACATCCCCGCAATGCGTTGTCAAATTCATGACAGCAATGCTCATGACTAAAGATAATGGCAATTAACCCAGGAATAAGTGGATCACTTCACGTGAAATCTTGTATCTAGTTCACCAACACTTCATGGTGATTTCATATTTGCAGTTTCAATTTGATCATTTGATAAATGTAGACGTTAGCTCCCTAAAGTTATATCATTTTATAATTGCCAGCCATAACCAGATATAAATTCAAGGACAAAAACTCATGAAATAAATGTATCATTGCACATGAATATTGTGTCTTGTACATCGACTTTTCGTGGTGATGACACATTTCAAGTTTCAATTTTATCTCTTAAGAAATGTAGAAGAATTTCGTTCCACAAAGTTATAACATTTCATGTGTCTTGCACGTATCCAGTCTTCATGGTGATAACATAGTGCACGTTTGAATTCATGAAAATCGCATAAGAAATGTCGAAGTGGTTCGCTCAACAAACTAATACAATTTTATGCGGAAGATAAGTTCAAAGGAACATAACTCAAGAAGTAGAGTTTGTATGCGGACGGACGGACCTGCCGACATAGTGACTCACATATACACCTCTCAAATCTTCGCTGGGTATTAAACGTGCCTTGCTTATAAAACTTTATTGTTGTGACATATTCTAAGCTTACTTCATAAATATGTTAAGCGGACTGGGCGACTGAAAAACCGGAAGAGTTTCTCAACTAGAAGTAGTTCACTTAACAATCCTTTCATATTGCAGCTATGTCCGCTGCAAAGTTCAATGGCATACAACTCCGTAATTAGTGAATCGCTAAAATTATGTATTGTTTATTTACACTTAATGATAATGACATTTTCAAGCTTCAAATTAATCGCCCAAAAATATGGAAGTAGTTTTTGTATGCGAAAGGACCGACAGACTCGAATATAAACCTCTCGAACTTCTTTTGCTGTGAAGTGTCTTGATTATTAACGCTTCATGGTTGTTCCATATTTGACGATTCAATGAAGTTACTTGAGAAATGTGGAAGAAGCTCACTCCAAGCATGATTCGAACTTAAACGTCATACGCAGACATTGAAGTAGACAATGCTTTAAACAGCTCATAAATGTAACATAAAATTATACAAAGTAAAGCAAACTCCAGAAACTCGTATTGGGAAAGAAATTCTTGTTGTTACCCAGAACGTTAATAACAGAACACCACCAATGATCCTAACATGATCAAAATTGGGATCACCGACATGGAACGGTCAATGCAAAGCACTGAAGGTTTCAACCGGTTTGAGGGATTGCATTTTTATAATATATGCTCTGCTTAACCATAACTACAGTGTCAGTATTACTATCTGATTATATTTTTAAGACATTGTACTCATCAGGCAAATAAGATCTCATAGTCCCTTTAACATGTTTCTATAATGTTATTGCATGGTATTGTAGAACGAAAGACGCTGTTTATATGATGGAAAATCTTTGGAAGGAAGATAGCGGTATTGCCGCAGTTACTCTTGCACAAGATCCATCGCTGCTCAGAAGATTTAAACGATTAGTCCAAGAAAACGGACAGCATGCCGAGACATTTTTCGGTTTACTTTCGAAGGTGTTTGACAGTTCATCTACACATTCGTCTCAAAAAGAAATTGCAAGATTATTAGAGCAAGAGAACGTTCTAGAAATTGGCGTCCATCAGTTACAAGAAACACAGAACCACATTATTAAATTGCATACAACACTAACAACTATCTTGTCAAAACAATGTAAGCAAGATTTCACAACGAAATCGATCGCACCAACGATGGATGACATTGAAAACGACCCGCTGCCTCTCTTGCAGGAAAACATTGTTTATAAACCGTTTGACAACACATTTCATTATCTGGAAACACATTTTAATTTGTTAAGGGAAGATTATATAAACTCGTTACGAGAGGGAATATGTCAGTACAGAAAAAATAAAAAAGCACTTAAGCATGAAAATAAATCATACAAACAGAACCATACATACGTCAAAGATGTACGTGTGTATTGTGGGATGTCATTATCATGCCCGGTCTTTGAAGATGGCTTAAACTATGTTCTCTCATTTAGGGAAAAACTTATTCGAACAAACGATAGCTTTTTAAAATTTGGCACTCTTGTAGCATTATCTACTGATGACTTTAAGACATACTTTTTTGGCACAATCTCAAAAAGAATCATTCACGCTGGAGAAATATATGTGAAGGATTTAAATATTCCTTTTGAAGTTATATGGAAGATATTTCATCTTCCAATAACAATGATTGAACCAATTAATGGATATTTTGAATCGTACCGGCATGTTCTTAAAGTTTTACAAAGCTTTGCTCAGTTGGAAAGTGAAGGAAAACTACTACCATTTCAGAAGTATATTGTGGATTGTTCCAAAATAGTGCACCCGCCTTCTTATATCGAACCTGTGACAAAGTACTACTTGAAACATAATATTAAATCTCAAAACCAAAACGTAGCACATGCTGTCCAAAGAAATAATGGCGATTCCGAGAGATCTTCACCATCTGAGAAAGATAACAACGGTGAACATGACCAGCCTGAAGGAACGACGGTGTTGGACAATGAATGGCCTTTGCCAGATGAGCTCGATATGGATGACAACCAAATGAATGCCTTCAAAACTGCATTATCAAAAGAGTTTAGCTTAATTCAGGGCCCACCAGGATGTGGAAAGACGTATATTGGTTTGAAAATAGCTGAAACTCTTCTAAAAAATGGGGACCATTGGACAGGTCAAATGATGATTGTATGCTACACCAATCATGCACTCGATCAATTTCTAGAAGGAATACTAAAATTTACAAAAAATGTGGTAAGGTTTGGTGGTAGAAGCCAAAATAAATCTTTAGACGAATATAACATTACTGTTAAACGCCGAGAGATATCTGCAAAATTAAAGAGATTGAAATCAAATGCTTGGCAAAAGAAAAAGTCGTTACAGGATGACTTAAATGTCCAATATCAGAATATAAAATACATGAAAGAAATGATTTTACATGAAGATATTTTAAAGGATGATATGGGGAGTGTCTATGATCAGTTTGAATGGCGTCAGCACCCAGGCAATTGTCCAGTCATCAGTGTCTGGCTTGGAGTTGAACCAGTGCATGTTGTGTCACCTTGGGATTTTAAAAATAATAAATTTGGCGATGATGAAAGTGACACACGCGCACGTAGATCAAATATAAGAAACAAATTACAAGAAACATTTCGTACAGTTGAAACGTTTGCCTCGAGCATGTTCAATGTATTCGCTCTTTCGTATGACAGCAGGTGGCAGTTGTATTGCTGTTGGGTTCAGTCATTCTGTCACAAAAAAGTGAAGGATATGGTTGACCAGATAAATGATTTCAATGAAGCATGTCAACAATTGAATGAGGTAAGCGTGTTGGTCGATAAAGAAGTGATTCAAAAGTCAAAGGTTATCGGTTTTACGACAACAGGCGCAGCAAAACATTGGGGCATGTTGCAAGATGTTAAGCCGACAATTGTGATAATTGAGGAGGCGGCCGAAGTGTTTGAGTCGCATGCGGTTGCAAGTTTGTCAACTGGATGTAAACATTTAGTTCTTATAGGAGATCATCAGCAGTTGCGTCCCTCGCCTGCCACGTTTACTCTTGCATGGAAATATAAATTAGACATCTCAATGTTTGAGAGAATGGTTAAGAATAAAATGAATTGCATTACACTTAACATTCAGCACCGAATGCGTCCAGAAATTGCAGAAAATCTGCGAACACGTTTCTTTTACCCGAAACTGAAAGATGCTGACAATGTACACCGATATGGTAATATTCTTGGTATCCAGAGAAACATGTTCTTTGTAAACCATGAAATTCCAGAGGACGAACGAAGAGATTCAAAAAGTAAAGTGAACATCCACGAAGCGGAATTTCTAGTTGCACTTTGCAAGTATTTACTACAACAGGGTTATAGCAACTCGGATATTACAATTCTTACTTTGTATAAGGGTCAGGTTAATGAAATTAGAACATTAGTGCATAAACAATTAACGAACCCAGAAAATATCAGAATAGATGATGTAGATAATTTCCAAGGCGAGGAAAGTGAAATTGTATTGTTGTCATTTGTTAGAAGCAACAAAGAAGGGAGGATAGGTTTTGTAGGTCGAAGAAACCGGATATGTGTTGCTTTATCAAGAGCTAAGAAAGGATTATATATGATCGGAAACACCAGAGCTTTATGCAACCGGAACCATCGAGAATGGCAATCAATCATAAACCTTATGAAATCGAAGGCAATGGTAGGTGATTCATTAACACTCGTGTGTCAAAGGCATCCAGAAACAAAGCATCACGTGAAGTCTAAACATGATTTTCAATGCGTACCAGAAGGTGGCTGCAAGAGGAAATGCAATGCTCAACTAAAATGTGGCCACGTGTGTATACGGAATTGTCATCCAACAGACCTCGATCATGAGCAATATAGATGCGAACAACCTTGTTTGAAAAAATGTGAAAACGGTCACATATGTCAACGAAAATGTTTTGAAGCCTGCGCGATGTGTACTGAGGACATTATTGTCAATTTGCCCAAGTGTAAACATACAGTATTAATAAAGTGTTCTGCTTCGATTGAAAATGTTATGTGTTTTGTACCATGCCAAAAGCGTCTACCGTGTGATCATATTTGTAACAAAAAATGCTCCGACCCATGTGAACCTTGTATATCTTGTGTCACCGTATTGAACCATCAATGTGGACATGTTAGTGATGTACCATGTTTTCTTCGAAACCACGGTTGTCTCCATGAATGCAATAAACTATTAGCATGTGATCATAAATGCAGGAAAAAATGTTATGAAGTATGTGAACCTTGTCTGACTATTGTCGAATATACGAGAACAAAATGTGGCCACCTCGATGAAAAGAAATGTCATGAAAATGAAAACGACGCAAAACCATGTTCTCATGATTGCGGACTTATTATGGACTGCTTTCATTCATGCACAGGCATATGTGGGGACAATAATAGCAATGTTACGTCTGGTCATTGTGTTGATACATTGGGAGAAAAGGTTAGTTCTTGTTCTAAAGGTCATGAAGTGCGTTGCAATGTTGTTTGTGATGTATTGTTGCCATGTGGACACCGATGCACAGGAAATTGCATAACGTGTCAGAAGGGCAGACGTCATCAAAAGTGTGAATCATTGTGCAACAAGTTGTTGCCATGTGGGCATATATGCAGTGCTTATTGTAATGAATGCATGCCATGCGCTAACAGAAGGAAACGCAAATGCTCTCATCTGAACTATAAACAAAAGTGTAACGAAAATATGTTATGCTTAAAACAATGTGCATGGCAGTGCAAACATAAACAATGTGAACAAAAATGTGGTATGATATGCGACCGAACCAGATGCGACGAATTTTGCCAAAAAGTACTTCCTTGTGGACACTTTTGCATTGGTATGTGCGGCGACCCGTGCCCAAAGGCATGCTTAGTGTGTGATAGAGAAGCGTTTAAAGATATCAAAGGACATGAACGGTTTGTGCAGCTTCTAGACTGTGGAGATATTATATCAGTTAAGTACATGGATGAGTGTATGGATTCGCCAATAAGTAAATTTGGATTAAAGAAGTGTCCACTGTGTTTAGCGCCTGTTCTAAATACACGTGGCAATAGATACGAGTGTCGGATAAATGAGATTTGTATGTCGCAGACGGAAAATACTTTTTGTCTCAAGTGGACAGAAACGGATGATCTGCTGGCAGTCTTTTTACACAATAACTATCACACGGAAAGCTTTGATTCGTTTGACTATTACTTCGTATATTCTAAACGAAAAGAAAACATAATATCAGCGAATAAAGCTATCATAAACAGATGTGTTTCGAAATTAATTAGCGATACCACACAGAAGAAATGGCTTAAGAACAAAATATTTCAAGAACACGATGTAAATGGCACTGAACAAGAGTTACAAAGATCACTGGACTGTGAGGTTTTAATCAATTGTCTTACACGTATGACGACAGACGACATCGAAAAATGCCAAGAAAAGATGAACCAAGCTACTGATATTTTAGACACACCTGGTCCATATGATGAAGAGACAAGGACAACATTTATCTCTTTTGTATCATCTGAGCTTGGCGATCTTAGCATATCGCATACGTTCCCGGTTGTTAAACTGAAACTACAGGAGATTGCTTTTAATGACACAGAGGATGAGATGCAAACGATAAGAAAAGTTCTTGACCAGGAACCTGTTAATAACGAAGACGGAAACCATATCATTACACTTTTGACCATGGTTGGACCAGTCCATTGTGATGAAGGTAAGGCAGTCTTTTTAATTGTGTCAAAAACTTAGAAAGTCAAATCACTGAATTAGCATGCTTTTTAATTGATGAAAACACTATATTTGGTTATTGTATAATGTAAATATGTATGTCTTTTTGTATATTTGTATGTTTTAGGAACCAAATATGTAAAAAGCACAACTGCTGTAGATGTAGAGACATTATTGCCGCGCCCAGAAAAGATTGGAGTGTCAATTCAAGAACGTAAGTTTTTCAATAAGATGTACGGTTATAAAATTTTAGTTTTCAATCTTATTTAATGCTTTGTAACGTCTGGTGCATAATTTGAAAATAATTGTTAACAACAGAAATAAATATACATTGTTATATTTAAATATCATTAATAAATGTGTGTTCTAAATAGTTGATGAACTTAGAAGTAAGAAAATCCCACAACAATGCGAAGGAAAGAAAGGTAATTATTTTTTTATCTTCTAAGTTGTTGCGAGGATGGAAAAAGTTCTCGTATTCGTTTTGGACAAAGTTGACTTTGATTATAATATCTTGATATTTGTATCATTGAAATGTATCATTTCATGTTTAATTTTATGTAACCAATAAAAGTTAACATTTAAATTAAGGTATGCTTTAGATTCATTCGCTAATACAGTAGAAATGTGACCCTAAAAAGTATGTTCAAATGCTAATCGTATATGGCAAATACAAAACCTTAAAGGAAAATAGCAATGTGTAATATATTATTGATATATTGAATGACTAAACGATGAAAAGCCCGCTTATTTTAAATTGTTTGAGTTGTAAATCAAATAGACATTATATTTATCATAGTAATATATCCTCAAAAATCATGTAAATGAAAAGGAAAATGTCATGAACAATGCCAAGAAAACATTGGTTTCAAAGGTGAACGCTGTTGTTTTTTTTATAATTCACATTTAAATGTATTGCTTTATTATAATAGCGGCCGTATAAGCTATTATAATAGCGGCCGTATAAGCATGTGCTCAATAGCGTTATGATTCGCTTCATTATCACACTGTCGTCAAAATGTTGTTGCATTTCAAATATTATACACCCTATCAAAGGGTGTAAATATCATAGCAATTCGATCCATTTCATTTCTATAAGAATTATATTGCTTAGTTTAAAAACACGGACAAAAAATCTAACTGGAGACATTTTCATTTAACATTACATAAACATGTGATTTAAAACGTTTCAGCTTCAAAATTGGTTCAGCCAACGACAAATAGTATAACTTCAGGTAAGACTACTACACTACTTGAAATCGTACCTTGGAAACCAGAAATGGTATTCATGAATGGATCATTTGTTTCATTTGCTATAAAAAGCATTTTTGTTTGATGAAGGTGAATTGTTTGCGTAGGAAGAAATTTAATTTTTAACCATAATAGTTATATACCGGTTGAAAGAATACCCTTAATGTATACACAACCTTCTAATGTTCTGACTCAATGTATTTACCCGGTACCTGTGCTTATATCTTAATTTAGATAATCGTGTTGTGCAGACCTTGGTCACACAAATGAATAAAAGTGATTCGTCAGGACACAGGGATTCTGAAGAAACACGCAAAAGGCCAAGACAAGAAAGTATGTTATTTATACGTTTAATATGCCCCCCCCGCCATGATTATGGCGAAAGGGTATATATAGTGTTACCCCTGTCCGTTTTTGTATGGGGGATAGTTTGTGTCCGCTTCATAACTTTGTTGTACATAATGGGATTTCAAAATACGTCTACACAAATGATCATCATATTAAGTCGACGTATCGCGTATAAAACCATGTTGCTCGATTCAAGGTCATGGTCACAGTGGACACTGTACGTTTTTGCATATTCTGTAAACGTATCAAGTGAAGGTGTATGCTGATGTCCGACCAATAACTTTTTATGCACGATGCGATTTTGATATACATTTGCTCAAATGATCATCATATCAAGACAATTTGTCACGTGCAACACACATGTCGCTCGCTTAAATGTCAACAGCAGTGTATACGAAATACGTCGGACACGTCGGATATTGAAGTTAGATTTTCGAAATTGTACGCCGTTTCGTGAATCTACGGTACCGCGGGGGTCATCCGTGTCCTTCGGCTACATTTCTAGTTATCTTTAGTTTTGCTGTCACTAAAATAAAAAAATGTCGTTAAAGTATCTTGGTGCTTTTTTTGTCGAGCCCACTTGTCGAAGGCTCGATATAGCAGCCACAATGGTCGATTGTGTACGTGCGTGTGTGCGTTCGTCCAAGCTTATCCACACTGTTACTTTTTTCATTCATCGTTCAATTTAAGAATATCATGTACAAGTTTGCCTACCTCTAAGGTCATGGTCACATAGGTAAAATGTCAAATTTTGGCATAAACCAGCTTGTCCGGAATGTAACTTAGTTATTTATCATGCAATTTTAAAGACGCTTGCCACCAGTGACCACCATGAGGAAATGGCGTGTCGCGTATTAAACCTGTTTCCTTACCTCAAAGTTTAAGGTTACACTAGGAGGTCAAATGTCAAATGCGGACATACAACTTTTTTTCCGGACTGTAACTTTGTCATGCATAATAATCTAAACTAACTTACCGAAAATGGCCACCATGATTAGGCGGCGCGTCGCGTTGAACAGCCGTCTCCCTACCTCAAAGGTCAAGGTCATACTAAGAGGTCATACTACAGATTGTTCTGACTAAATACCGTGTAGTTTATCATACAATTTTAATAATCTACCACACACGTCCACCACGAGACGATGATGTGCCGCATTTAATATCTATCTCCCTACATCAAAGGTCAATGTCAGACCTAAAGGTCGAAGGTTAAAAAAGTTAAGTCCTAGATTTTCCGGACTGTAGCTTTGTCATTCATCGTGCAATTTTAAAAGAGCTTAATTACCACCGATGAACACTTTCATAAGACGGTGTGTCGCGTGTAACACCCGTCTTCCAAATTCCAAAGGTCATGGTCACACTACAAGGTCAAATGTCAAATTTTGCCATAAAACAGCTTATCCGGACTGTAACGGTGTTATCATCATGCGATTTAAGACAACTTATGACCGCCATTACGAGACGACGTGTCACGTATAACACCCGTCTCCTTACCTCAAAGGTCAAGTACACAGTAAGAGGTCAAAAGTCGAATTCGGACAATAAACAGCTTGTAATTTGTCATTAATCAGGCAATTTCAAAATAGCTTACCAAAATTGATGTTTTTAGCAGGTGGCGTGTCGCGTGTATCCCCCGCATCAAAGGTCAAGGTTACACTAAGAGGTCGAAAGTCACAATCGGTCACACAAAAGCGTAACACTGTCATTCATCGTGCCATTTAATTAACTACCACAAATGTCCACCACGAGAACCCGATGTTTTTGCATGTTGCATCTGTCTTTCTACCCCAAAGGTCAAGGTCAAACATAAAGGTCAAAAGTTAAATATGGCAAAAAAACAACAATTTTGTGATATTGCATATCAAATTTTATTTATATGAATGCACAATTCAAACTTTCATTTAAGCATAACATCATCATGTCATATACATATGTAGTTAACATCTTTTTAGCGTCGAAATGGATTCGATCCTCAGTCAATAAACCTCATGTAAGACATCTTTATTAACACAAGCCAAAATATACACACATATCAAGATTACGGCCTTTTCATTGATAACTCAAAGCATGGAATGGAGTATTGATGTGACAAAAGACGCGCTTTATTGCATTGAAGACATAAGATTATCTATATGTCGAGTATTACATGTATATTAATATTCTCATAGGCAATAGTGTTTTTCTTTTTAAGTGGACAAACGTACGAGTAAACGATTTGCTGAGGACACAAATGCTCCACGTGTGCAGATTCAAGGACTAAAACCCCCTAATACTGCTAGGAAGGGTATGAGTTTGAAGATAAATAACATTTCGAATAATTATATCAAAATGGTCAGTAGTTGTGTGTCTATATGAACGTGTTTTCAAAATACCGTATGAATGTTTACGTGTCACTGGTGCTCGTAGGTGTTCAACATAATCCTGTCCATACGTGACTACCATTTTGATGGCAACCATTATCAATGTAATGCCACGGTTCATTAATTTATTAATATGCACATATTCTGATTTTACATAACGGTTCTTGTGAACATTTACACAAACATTCTCGTATGTAACATAACGGTTCGTGTAACATTGGCATTTATATTGGCATTTATATACAAGTACATACATAACAGGTCGTGTGTCATTATCATTATATACAAGTGTGTGACGGTTCGTGTGAAAATGAACATAAACCAAAATTAATAACTGGTGTGTTACATTATAATGCAGAAAATGGGGAAGTACAGTCGGTGGACAGGCGAAGGCATAAACGCCATTCATCGAAACAGAGGGATCCGGAGACCCAGAGTAAAAGACAGAGGCTTGAAAGTATACGTCATTTATAATTTCATCGTATTTTGGGCTATTGAAAACCACAACGTAACAAATAAGCAGTATTTAAGCCGTTAAGAATAAGGTTTTGTTTCCGAAATATACAATCTAAATTGTTTTACATGTAATCGGTTTGAACATCGCAGAAACAATTAATATGGTTAACTGTCCTGGTCGTAACATGTACATTAAAATATTAAATGACAAATGTGCTTGTTTTGAATCGCCAGTGTTTAGTCATTTAATAGTACCAATTATTCACTGAGAGATAAATGATTTATTCGCACAATTCTACTTGAAATAAACTAGGAATTCAGATAACTTGGATTGTTTAATATTTATATGTATTTAACAAAAGTTCTAGAAATTGAACATAAGATAACTTGCAATACTATAATATTATATTAATTTCAATAGATGACGCAATCGACGATCGTGGTAGCAGGCAGCTTTCTTCTCATGATTTGAGGAACAAACCCTTGCACAGATTGGAGCCATCAAAAAGCTTGAATGGAACCATCTTTCCGTCTTTAGGCTCAAAAGATAGTACAAAAAAGACTCGGGGATTTGATAGATCTGATATTTGCACAAATAGTGGAACCTTTACGGAACCTTTAAACCAAGTCGACGTCGTGACAAAGAACACGAAAAAAGCATTCGAATTTGATTTCAGCAGAATACATAAAATTTCAACAAAGCAAAGTGCGAGATGTTCAAGTCGATTTTCCGAAACAATGTATAGCAAGGAGGTGGTTAGAACTGTTACAGAAGAAACCTGCGTCATACAAGTTGAAATCATACAGGATAATAATGTTGAAGCAGGGGAAATCGTGCAAGATGGTGATGTCGAAGAAGGAGAAATAACAAACGAACCTGTAAACGAACAACCGCCTATAAAGCGTGATTGTGTAAGAGTTGACACGACAGACGATATCGAGGACGGCGAGATTGTAAGCGACGACGATTTGTGAACTAGGTCAGAGTTTTGTGATATATAATACTTGATTGGATTTGAAATGTTATTTTAGATTAATATTATTGCTAGGTCAATAGTCATTTAAAACATAATATTTTGTTTGTAATGAAATGTTTTATATGTATATTATAAATATTTATTTTTATTCATACGATGTTTATGTCATTTTTAACTTGTTCGTGTTACTGTGTCATCATACATTAACTTACAAATTTTAATAGTTTTAACTTATTTTGCATTTAATTACAATTTATTTTCAGTTGAAATTATTTTGATTTACATCTTTTTATGATTAAAATTTAATTATTTTCATGCTGGTGGTAATGTCAGCGGACATGAATGGACACTTCAAAATTCTTGGAATAGTGTATCTATAATTAAATTTAGTTTACCGTAGCTTGTTCTTGAGAATATAATGAAATTGTTTACCGAGTACTTCGTGTATGTTCTTCTTTAATGATATAATGTACTATTATTTTGTTTACTTTTACAGCTATGGACGTTAATACCGGTAGTCAAATAAGGGTGGAAATGTTATTATTCTCGTTTTAATTTATACATTTATTAGACTGGCAGAACTATAAAACAATGTTCGTTTACTGTTGCTATTATTTTC
>VMBQ01012841.1:0-18182 GCA_007657795.1 Dreissena rostriformis
TTGTCATATCGTCCATACATGGTGGTATCTATTTATTTAATTTTGGGGATAGGTCTAGTCATATCTTCCATACATGGTGAACATTTGTAGCAACTTATTTAAAAGGCCCAAGGGCCGTTATAAATGATGAAGTTACTGTCAAGTCCAGTTATATATTTTCCATATTAACCATTGAACTTGATGACCTTGACATTTGCTTCTGGGACCTAGTTGAAGTTGTGACATGCTGTTTTCACTTGGTGATTATTTCTGCCAAGTTATTTTAAAATTGCTTGAGAAATGCTAAAGTTACACAAGCAGTGACGCGAACACAAACATACACCAAACTGCCGGTGTGACAACTTGATGGAGCTGTCTGAACCCAACATTGGGTTGGCAAGCATGTCATATCACCATCAAAAATCTGATCCCACATCTTTTTAGAAGTTCAACAGCTCTGGATGCTGAAGCATATGCACTTTGAGTGTTTCCTTCCGTGTAAATCGCTTGTGACACATGGAACACTCATAAGGTTTCTCTCCCTTGTGTATTTGCAGGTGCCTGGTCAGACTGTATTTGTTGTAGAAAGCCTTGCCGCATATCGAGCAAATATTCTCCGGACCTGAAATATAAACATGAACGAAGAAACTTAAAACTATGCTCTCTCAATTTTACACTGAAGCTTGAGACCGATGTAGTGTTGGTTCTAATATAAACAATTTTATACTACACTTTCTCAAGGGTTTCGGATGTCTGTAATGCCTTCAGCATTGATATAGCTGAAATAATACATTCACCAACTAAACTTGGAAAATGAAGGGGCAATCAGAGCTCTGTGTACATGTACATCATCATCATTATGGATTTTTAATACAACACAATATCATTCAAATCTTGAGTATAAAAATAAGACAATATCTTTAATTTTGAAACACCATTTATTCTTGTCTTCCACCAGTACTTATTAAACTTAACGTCCAAAGTGGATTTGGAAGGCATTTGAGTTCACAACCAAAATTCTACAGTGCAAAATGATCACACACACGTTCAAAAGTTCAAAAGCTATTTGTGCTTAAGCATATGCACTTTGAGTGTGTCCATCCGTGTAAATCGTTTGTTACACACAGCACATTCGTGAGGTTTCACTCCCTTGTGGATAAGCAGGTGCCTCGTCAGGCTGGACTTGTTGTAGAAAGCCTTGCCACATATGGAGCAAATATTCTCGCGACCTGAAATATAAACATGAATGGAGAAACTGAAAACTATGATTTCTCACTTTTACGCTGTACATGTAGCTTTAGACCGATGTAGTGTTCGTTTCAATATATAGAGAATATTATGTGAGTTTTGGATAAAGATCAAGTTTATCATGCGAGGCTTAGAACCATGTTAGTGCGAGGCTTGCCGAGCGCAACCATGGTTCGGGCCGAGCATGATAAACTTGATCTTTATCCAAAACTCACATAATATTCTATTTATCCTATTATTTCCTCCTTTTTTCCATTAATAATCATCAAATATTGCATTTTTTTACGATTTTGTTCTTCCGTCAATTTTTGGAAAAACCCACAAATGATCTAAAAATAGCGATAAGATTGAATGGATAGACACAAGCACCAACATACACGAAACTGCCGTTGTCACCACTTTATTGAGCTGTCAGTACAAACGTTAAGAGGAGTTGGCAAGCATTTAATATCACCATAAAACAAGAGATGTGTTTGTCAGAAACACAATGCCCCCTATTGCAACGCTTTGATTTTTTTGTATTGATTTTTTTGTTTGACCTTTGACCTTGAAGGATGACCTTGACCTTTCACCACTCAAAATGTGCAGCTCCATGAGATACACATGCATGCCAAATATCAAGTTGCTATGATCAATATTGCAAAAGTTATGACAAAACTTTAACCTAGGTTAAAGTTTTAAGACAGACAGACACACACACACAATGACGGACAGACAGACAGGCCAAAAACAATAATAGACCCCCTTTTTTTTTTAAAAGGGGGCATACAAATCGAGAGTTCAAATTGATCCCACAAATGTTTAGAAGTTCAACAGCTCTCTGTGCCGAACCATGTGAACTTTGAGTGTGTCCGTCCGTGAAAATCGTTTTTGACACATGGAACACTCGAAAGGTTTCTCTCCCTTGTGGATAAGCAGGTGCCTCGTTAGGTTGGACTTGTAGACGAATTTCATGCCGCATATCGTGCAAACATTCTCCGAACCTGGAACATTAAGATGAATGGAGAAACTGTAATCTATGCTTTCTCACTTTTACAACGCAGCTTGAGTCTTGAGTGCAACATGACTTCCCTACATGGTGAACATTTGCAGTAACTTATTTTAAGGACCAAAGGGCCATTATACCAGCAGCTGGCCAAAAGCATTTTAACCCTTTGCATGCTGGGAAATTTGTCGTCTGCTAAAATGTTGTCTGCTGAATTTCTAAAATTAGCATTTTCTTCGATTTTTTTCAAAAAATACTATCAGAATAGCAATCAGTTTGGATCCTGATGAGACGCCACATTCTGTGGCGTCTCATCTGGATCCAAACTATTTGCAAAGGCCTTCAAAATCCGGTTCCAGCACTAAAAGAGTTAAAGGTGCCACTTAATGATGAAGTTACTGTCAAGACAAGTAATATAGATTGTATTGCCCATATTACACCATTGGGCTCTGTGACCTTGAAGTTTGATTTTGGGTGTTCATGTGACATGCCCTTTCAAAACGGTGATTATTTCATTTTTAAATTGCTTGATAAAGGATTAAAGGGACTGTCGACCACGAATGACAAAAAAAGAAAAGTTCTAAAATACCGTTGTTTTTTTTACAATTATTAGTTTATATTGATTAAAATATCATGACTGGTATATAACATTACTTGAAAAAAGTTGTTAAGTTTTCATATTTTCAGTATTTTCTGAAATAAATTTTACTGGGTACACATGTATGTCTACCAGGTAACTACAAGTTAACTATAAATAACGCAAGTAGATTGATCATCCTCGTCACGTGGGTAACCCAGGAATGCAAATTGTGCATGCATAGTGAATTGTATATATATATATTAGATCTACTTGCGTTATTTATAGTGTGTATATCGTTATGTCACCTATTTTCGCAATGTACTTTCGATTTCACATCGCGAAATTTTATTACCGAATATACTGAAAATATGAACTTTTTTCAAGTAATGTGATATACCAGTCGTGATATTTTAATCATTATAAACTAATAATTGTAAAAAAAAAACGGTATTTTAGAACTTTTCTTTTTTCGTCAGTCGTGGTTGACAGTCCCTTTAAGTAACAGTTGGAACAAGCTGATTAATGTACAACATTGACCTCTAATGTGACCTTGAACTTTAAATTATGCTTACATGTAATGGGCACATGCTGATAATTTGTGATACGTTATTTTAAAACTGACAATAAATGATAAAGTAACTGGGGGGAAACGATCAGAGGGACAGACACCAACACCAACATACACCAAACTGCCTTCATGAAAACTTTATCAAGCTCTATACAAGTGGCATTGGCAAGCACTCCATATCAACAAAAAAAATCTGGAGTTCAAAATGATCCAACACACGTTCAGAAATTCAACAGCTCTCTGTGCTGTAGCATATGCACTTTAAGTGTTTCTTTCCGTGTAAATCGTTTGTGACAAACGGGACACTCGTAAGGTTTCTCTCCCTTGTGAACTCGCAGGTGCCTCGCCAGGTTGGACTTGGTAAATGCCTTGCCACATATCTTGCAAAAACTCCTGGGACCTGAAACATAAAGATAAATGGAAAAGCTAAAAACTATGCTTTCTCAATGTATGTGAATAGTCAAGCTAAAATCCAAGAAGACTGACAGCTGGGTGGATGGACAGCCTGATTTTCCCGTATACAGGGCAAAAAACACCCTTTTTGGGGAAGGGGCCTCAGCCTTTTTTTAGGGGAAAAATAGCACGATTTTTTCTTATTTGGGGGAAATAAGAAATTTGTATTTCATTTGGATAATGGAGTTGATACATGAAATAAATTATATTGAGAAGCCACAAAGTTAGGAAGGTACAGATACTCTACAGATACAAACTTGCACTGACTGTGGATTTAGATTGCTTGGTACTCACATTTTTTTTTTCCTTCTTTAGCGGGTCCGGTAAACGGACCCGTTCCCAATGACCTACAGGCCCGTTCCCATAAGGAACCAGACCCGTCCCAATTTCCGAAAAAAAAGAAAAAGAATTTTTGAGTCCCATTTGGGGAAAAAAAGTGGTTACTTTGGTTGGGGAAGCGGACGATATTCGGCTTCTTCAAAGAAGGGGTTTTTGGCCCTGGTATACAACACTTTAAACTTTGTTAAATAGGGGTATAATAATATCATTTTGATGAAAAAAATGCGATGTAAATTCTTTCTGTTGTATAATTATTTTTCTCACAACAATGTCAACATGAACAATACAGAACACATATTAATCTTTACCCCAAACACATATTGTAACATACGTAAACTACTCAGCATAAGGAATGGTTTTAGAATTAACATCAATCAAAGATAACATTTTGTCTAATTATATACAAAACAAGGGACAAAATTGTCACAAAACCAGGTTTTTAATTTGAAAAATAAATCAAGATTGTGCATTGTTACTGAGTGTTCCTAGTTACCCTCCTTGTGTCAAATTCAATCTATTTTCTCAAAGTGTGACTTTGACCTTGGAGAAATCGACATTATTCTTTCACATGACACCCCGTTCAATGATGGTGAAAAAATGTGCCAAATGATTTTAAAATATCACAATAAACGACATAGTTATGGCCCGGACAAGCTCATTTATGGCCATTTTTTACCTTTGAACTCAAAGTGTGACCTTGACCTTGGAGATATCGACATAATTCTTTCGTGCGACACACCCTCCAATGATGGTGAACAAATGTGCCAAATGATTTTAAAATCTAACAATGAACAACAGTTATGGCCCAGGCAAGAATTGTTCCGCCTAACAGCCCGCCCCCCGAAATTCAGCAATCTAATAAGCAGTTTTTTCCTTCGGAAAACCTGGTTAATAAATACAGCTCATTCAAATCACAATGAATTGTATATGACATTATAATGATCTAATCAAATTTAATATTCACACCTTAAATCAACATGCTTCTGTGGTTTTCACAACACCTGATGATTAAAGATTGTTATTTCAGTCCAATTACTACTGTTTTACAGAGTCTCCTAATTCTAAGATCATGACACAAGTTTGAGCCATCTTTTCTTTTTCTAGAACCTTAGATGGACGGTTGTGTGTGCTTTACCGTCATCTACTTTATCCACAAGGCAATTATGTAACGTTGGCGCCATCCTTTCACTTCCACTTGAACCAAAGATTTACAAGCCTTCCCTTCACTAGAACCTTCCATGGACAGCCGTGAATGCTCTTCTGGCTTTCCTTTTCAGGACGTTAGAGCCTTGTTCTGGGAAAACTGGGTTTAATAAATGCGCATCAAGTGTCCTCCCAGATTAGCCTGTGCAATCTGCTCAGGCCAATCAGGGACAACACTTTCCGCTTTAAAGGAATTTTTCTTTTAAAGTTTGTCTCTTTTAAACGAAAATCCAGTGTAGGCAAAAATGTTGTCCCTGATAAGCCAGTGCAGACTTCACAGGCTTATCTGGGATGACACTTTACAAACATGCAGGAAGCCCAGTTTTCTCAGAACAAAGCTCATTACATGTAGCATTTGCGTTCCCCAAAATCGACAATGGCGATGGAATCTTTCAGCGTTTATTTTTCTTCACTAGAACCTATCAGTCAGATGGACAACCATGTGCGATTTCAGGGTTACTTTTTGCGTGAATCTCTTGTGACACAGCTGGCACTCGAACGGTTTGGCACCCGTGTGTACGGTCATGTGACGGGACAAGTTGAACTTGCTGTGGAATGAACGGAGGCAGACGGGACAGGTGGTCTCAGGATCTGAAACAGGGGAATGAAACAAAACAACTGTTAACAGGGATAGAAACTAACTTTTTACATAATGTTGCCCAGACGGGCCACTTTACGAAGTACTTATGTAGCTTGGGCAAAGAATAAGGAGTCCAGAATAAGAAGCCCAGAACCAAGTACACTTCATTTTTATCTTATACTTACTTTTAAGAAAACAAAAACAGACAACAAAATAACATGTCAGACATGACTCAATGCATAATGCCCTTAAATGAGATTGAATCTGTATTCTTTAAAAAAAATAAACTGATAAACTGTAGAGATTATTTTTCATGCTTTTCTAAAAAGCTTCTTGCCTAGTTTGACTAATAACTAATGAAATTGAATTGCCCAGGCAAACATCTACTCGCCTTGGGCGAACGGGCCAAAACTAATGTCTATCCGTGCTGAAAATACAGGCACCAGGAAAAATCATGGAAAAGACTGAGATGGTATTGACAGCAAATAGTTTAAAAACATAAATGCATGATGAATACAGTAAATAACGTTCCCATTGTCCGTGGTAGACAACATTGTTACAAGTCCATCTTTAGAGTAAGTGACTAGGTAATGCAAGCTGAAATTGATTATCTTGAATGTACATTTACATGATACAGATCCAGTGTGGTAAATTTAATTAAATAACGGAGAAGATTGCTACCTGTACTAACTCAACCTGAAATAATCATGGAAAAAAATGAAGAAATTTCTACAGAAAGTATAACAGTAACTGTTTATTCATGCATAGAATATCTTTCATTTTGTATAAGATATGTTCATGGCATTTATTGGCAAAATAAAACACGCATATTCATTTAAGACCAAAGCGAAATAGGAAATGTGACGGGACAAGTTGAACTTGCTGTGGAATGACAAATACGAACTTAAAAACATCTTATCAAACTTACAGAAGTATCATAATTAACAATATTATACAATGCAGAGCCTATTTTACCTTCAATACATCTTTTCCAACATAGCAACAAGACAACATCTCATTACAGATCTTATACAGTCTATGCATTTTGATCAAACAAGTTCATTCATACAAACAAATGAGTCTCACTCTGGGAAAATGGGTCTTAACACATGTGCATAAGTATTGTCCGCACAGGCTAACCAGGGACGACACTTTCCGCTTTCATGGTAGTTTTTGTTTTCAGGAAATCTCTTCTTAGCAAAAATCCAGTTAAGGTGGAAAGTGTTGTCCCTGATTAGCCTTTGCAGACTGCACTGGCTAATCTGGGACGACGCTTTGAGCACATGCATTACGCCCAGTTTTCACAGAATGTGGCTCAAATCTCAGAGAGGTAGATCTTTCATGTGGACCAGCCTGTGCGACTGCAGGTTGCCCTTCTGCGCGAACCCGTGACCACAGATCTCACACTTGTACGGCTTCTCGCCAGTGTGCGTGCGCCGGTGCCGCGCCAGCCACGCCGGAGCGTTGAATACCTTTGGGCAGAACTCGCACGCGTAGGCTGGCATTTGACGCTGCTCTGAAATCTCACACATGTAGGCTGGCATTTGACGACGACCTGAAATGAGATAGGGTACAAAAAATCATGAGTATAACATTTCATGAGTGAGTTAAGTAATGTTTTAACCTATTAATTTTAGATCAATTTCATCGAAAGCCTTGTGTTATTGAAAAGCTCTTGAGTCCGTTTCCTGGGTAGAAACAGTACTTGGTGTCTTTTGGGAAGATCTAAAGAACACTCCCACAGTGGGGATTGAACCCCTGATCTCCTAGCCGCTAGGAAGACACTGTATCCACTACGCCTCCACAAAAAAAAGATAGGGTTCATAGATTGTGAGTGTAACAGTTATCACGAGTGAGCTAAATTGTAAATAGCCATGAATGACAAGTCAGGGTTTTTTCCAGCCATTTTGGGAAAGGAGTCTGGTCAAATATGGAACTTTTAAATCGATAAAATGGCAAATTTGGGATTTTTTTATGGACAAATGGACCAAATTTGGATTTTTTTTATCAACAAATATAGACAAATCAGGCCTATAATTCAAATAAGGATAACAAAATCATATACATTATATATTTATATACTTTGTTTTTGTAAATTGGGAAAAAAAAATACAATTTGGCTTTGGGATCAGGTCCATTTGCTTTGGGATCAGGTCCGTTTTACGGTCGTTTTTAAGTAGCAGAAAAAAACATGCAAGTTATAACAAACTCAAAATGTTCTAACAAACTGAGTTGGGAAAGTTTTAACAACCAATGAGTGAAAAAATGAGTGAAAACAAATTCAAACAAACTTGTGAGTGAAAAAATATTCTAAAAAGTAATAAAGTGGAATACATGTAGCTCTAAATACCTATCATAAAATAATGAGGTATACAAACAAGACATAAGCATGTAATACTTTAGCAACTCTTCCATCCTTCTTGTAAAGTTTTCAAATGCAATCGCAGTAAGCCTTACATGTATGTACAATTTTTTTATTTATCTGTTTTTGATACCATGTTTCTTCACAAGTGTATCCTTTAAATAAATCGTAATAATCTAAGATTTTTGTTTTCAATACCACGTTTCTTAACAACTGTATAATTTAAATGAATCCAAATAATCAAAAGTTTTTTCTGCGAGTAAAATTCATGTCCACAGATCCCTTCAAGCAACTATAAGAAGTCCATAGAGTTCTTCACATGGACTATCAGAAGTCCACAGATTTCTTCACATGGACTTTCAGAAGTCCACAGATTTCTTCACATGGACTATCATTAGCCCACATATTTCTTCACATGGACTATCATTAGTCCGCAGATTTCTTCACATGGACTATCAGTAGTCCACAGATGTCTTCACATGGACTACCAGAAGTCCACAGATTCTTTCATGTGGACTACCAGAATTCCACAGATTCTTTCATATGGACTACCAGAAGTCCACAGATTCCTTTATATGGACTATCAGAAGTCCACAGATTCCTTCAAGCGGACTATCAGAAGTCCACAGATTTCTTCCAGCAGACTATCAAAAGTCCACAGATTCCTTCATGTGGACTATCAGAAGTCCACAGTTTCCTTATGTTTATCCTTTAAATGAATAATAATAATCACATTTTTTCTTCAAGCGAGATTCAAATCCACAGATTCCTTCACATGGACTTTCAGAAGTCCACAGATTCCTTCATGTGGACTATAAGCACATGTCTGGTCATGCTTCCCTTCAGTGAGAACGTTCGCCCACATATCTCACACTTGAACGGGCGCTCTCCGGTGTGTGTTCTCCGGTGACGCTCCAACCAGACCGGGACCCGAAAATGCTTCCCACAAAACTCACAGCCGTATGTCTTTCCCTTGGCTTCACCTGAAATGTACAGAAACACTCAAATCTGAGGAGGTTTTCAAGGTTATTCATGTGTCTGCACAGCCTGTGCGGCTTTCTGGCTGTATATTAAATTAAAAGAAACATGTGTCATGTACAAGGCTTATCTTTACTTTTGACTAATTGGGTATTACACTTCTTGCGTTAAGTGGTAGAGAACAATTTATTATCGCAAAATGCACTTAATTAGCATAACAGAATGTGATAAATTTTGTGAAAGCACCACTTGTTAATAATCTGTTTAGTCTATATAACAAACAAGCATGTTTATGACATGTCTGGGACGAGTTCTCAACTTCCTTCAGAGCCTTCAGGCAATTATTGAATTAATCAATCAACATGCTCAACAGCGTTACGCCGTATCCGTATGCCAAAAAAGAGAAATATTGTGTGTTTCTTTATTTTTATTTTATGAAATATACTTAATTACTATCCAAATAAAAGCACAGTATGCGGATATTTACATGTAGATACCAGTAAGTTCGTTGACAAGTAACTGTAAAAACTGTCCTCAATTCTGCGAGATCAACCCAGTCTTAGCTGTAAGACTAGATTTTCAGGACTCCATTATAGCAACGAGGAGATAACGTCCCTCTTCATGTGAACAATGCAGTGGCTTTTCAAGGATCCTTTCTCTGCAAAGCCACGCCCACAAATGTCACACTTGAATGGTTTCTCCCCTGTGTGTGACCTGCGATGCCTGATCAGCAACGATGGAGTACGAAAACGTTTCCCACAGAAGTCACAAGCATGGGCTGCAAGAAACAACAAACATGTGTGAAATATGTGCACAAAAATGTTTCCAACAGAAGTCACAAGCATGGGCTGCAAGAAACAACAAACATGTGTGAAATATGTGTACAAAAATGTTTCCAACAGAAGTCACAAGCATGGGCTGCAAGAAACAACAAACATGTGTTAAATATGAGTACAAAAACGTTTTCCACAGAAGTCACAAGCATGGGCTGCAAGAACAACAATCATGTTTTAAACTTGTGATATATATTCATATGAAACTATTTCTTGGAAAGTGGGCCTTATGCACGTGCCTAAAATGTTGTTAGAGATAGCCTAGTTTGCAAAATGCATTAACACTGCAAGAACATACATGTTGAAACCATTTATTTTGTTCAATTATTAAACATTTCTTATCATGTTTTAATACATGTATACATGTAAGTATATATTCATTTATCACATGCTATACAACATGTACCTTGTTTCCCATGTAATATAACCATTACATATATTTTTATATTACACATGTGTAATACAACATTTTTAAGCGTTTTCATTGGCGACAGAATCAATTACTAACCAATCGCATCGCTTTTTTTGGTGAAATGACGTCGTCAACATGAAATGACGTCACGATAGTAAACAACTTTAAGATCTATCAGCATTTGTTTGGTCAATTAAGATGTATTTTAATTAAATTAAAAAGCATGTGATAAAAAAGATCTGACACTCGTTGTCATATCATACCATATTGTATTAAACTCGTCCAGGAAATTCGTTAGTAAGCTCGCCAAAGGCTCGCTTACTAACCATATTCCTGAACTCGTTTAATAAAATATGGTATGATATGACAACTCATGTCAGATCCTATATATATGCAATTCTTCACTTGATATTTAAAACAAAATGAACAAAATGAACAAAATGAAGAACTTTTTACAAATACTGTTCACACCAAAGGCTCGCTTACTATCACAATTCCGCAACTTTTAAAATCAAATATGGTATGAAATGACAACTTGTGTCAGATCCAATATTTATACCTCACAACCATTAACAAATTACTTTTAACTATCCACACTTATTATACAAATTATTGTCAAGTGGCAAAACAAGAGAGCCTAAGGACCCTAGGCTGCTCACCTAAGACATGAAGAGACCACTAACGTGTTATGTGTAGATTTTCTACACATCATCTCAATTATTTAAACATTGTTGCCAAGATTCATGAAAATCCTTCAATTGGTAAAAAAGATATGGACTGTAAGGGTATCACGTTTAAACGTTTAAATGGTCGCGTTTCATGTTTTGCTCAAAAACTTTTACAAAAACAGTAAACGTTTAAAGGACAGTCAATATCAATATAATAAATATTGAGGTGNTGAATATTCAGTACATTTATTTAGTATTAAATTATAAAGGTATCAAATATCAAATGATTTTGAATGTTAATGGGGCTTCAAGCTTTTCTTTATTCATTTGTATGTTTTTAAGGTAAATGTGCGTGCTAACAAATAGTAGTAAAGGTAACTAGTAAATTGTAATATTAAAGAAATTACTTAGATAAAGTTGTGAGTTTCCAAATTTATCGTATCACTTGGCACATACATATACATTCTTTCAATGTAAAATGAAAATAACCTTGCCATTGCTGTTGATTTTAGCTTGCCATGAGTTGGGAGATTTCTATGTGCGCATGCGCAAGTTTGAAGAGGCCACTTCCGCCTACAGCTTCAACTGTTACGTGAACGAGTTTGGTCCAAGTTGTCATAGACTAGCCATGAAGATGCTGGACGAAGGTGAGCTGAGGGATATTGTGTTGATATAACCTTCCCTCTGTGAAAACGGGGTTTACTGCATGTGCCTAAAATGTTGTCCCAAATTAGCCTGTGCAGTCGACACAGGCTAATCTAGTGTTTTTCCCAGGAGGGCAAAGGGGCATGTTGCAGTAAATTCAAAAAAAGGCATTTTAACGCGCGGTTTATGCAAAAAAGGGCAGAGATACGCGTGGTGCCTTTTTAGCTATGAAAGTACTTTTATAGATAAGTACTTATCAATGATAACGGCTATGGGTATACTTTTATAGGTTATTTTTTAATATCAATTATAATATGATTACACTGTAATAGATTAAATCTACTCGAATTTAATATAGTCGATAAGACGTTGACGTCTCTGGAGTAAATCAAGCACAGTCGGAGCGTCACAGACAATCATAGACGCTGATTTTGCGGACAAGTCAGGTAATATGGCAATAAAGATGTTATCGATAAGGGCGCGTGGCGAGTTTTGCCTTTGACAAGGGCAGAGTGGCGATCCGGGAGGGCGGCGTGGCTAATCGCCACGCTAAAAGGGCCTGGGAAAAACACTACTAATCAGAGACGACACTTTATGCCTAAAATGGATTTTCGTAAAAAGAGTATTCCTTCAAACAAAAAATACAATTAAAGCGGAAAGTGTCGTCCCTGACACTTTACGCCCATGCATTTAACCCCCTTTTCTCAGAGCGCGACTTATATGCTTCATTTCATGTAATTTATGTACAATGAAATGTTCACCATTATATTTTTAGACCCTTTCTGGTGTAACCCGAGGGGACTGTTATAAAGTTTACCCCCGCTCCGTCCATGTGTCCTTCTGAATCTGGATCCTGCCAAAAAGTACTTACACTAGGTTGATGACACATGGTATATGGATGTAGAGCCATATGGGGAATATGCATGTTTAAAAAAAAATTACCATAGCAACCACACTTTTTGTCTGTATTTTTTTTTTTAACATGCATATTCCCCATATGGCTCTACATCCATATACATCCATACACATGTTACTTGATGAGAGACAAACATTGTTTTTGCTATTGTTACAGATGCTTTGGTTACAAAAATAATAAAAAAATAAAATCTGTATCCTGCGATTTCTCAAAAAGCACATAAGCAAGCTTTATGAAACTTTGAAATGGATAGAGAGCCATATGGGGTATATGCAGATTTCAGTTTTTTTCATCAGACACTTTTTGGTTGCTATGGTTACAGAAATAATTGTAAACTAAAATCTGGATCCTGCAACAACTTAAAAGTACTTAAGCTAGATTGATGTAACTTGGTTTGTGGATAGAGGGTCATTATAATGGCAAATTATATGCACATTATTTTTGTTTTTTATGTTTGTCAGTTTTTCTGTCTTTCAGAAAAATTCTGGAACCTTTGATAAATCAAAAAGTCCTTAAGTAATTAATGTCCACCTAAATTAAACAGAAACAAGCAAATTCGTTGAATTGATATCCCCGCAAAATAAATTAAGTTTATGGATGGGTGCAAATCCCTCGATATATGGAATAATCCTAAAAAAAATGAATCTTATTGCCTTTAAAAAATAAAAGGATTAACTGCGGGACAACTGTTTCAAGCTTTTTTAAAAAGTTAGTTTTCTGGACAGACTACCAAATTTTGAGATTTACTTGCGATGCGAGGACCTTAATGAACGGGCAACCACTTATTTCAATCCCTGATATATATATACAATTGTTACATTAATTTATATTATAGGTGTGGAGAACAAGAAAGAGTTATTTAATGTCTTGAAAACAGCCTGCGAGGGCCCAAACCCTTCTCTTGTTTCGTGTACAGACCTTGGACGCATGTACGACACACAAGTTTCGAAAGAATTATGTGAGAAAATCAACATTTCCGATAACTTACCCCGTGCAATGCGGTTCTACGAACGTGCCTGCGAAGGGGGCTGTGCCACGGGTTGTACACTAATGGCCAAACATTTGTTAGATAAAAAACAAATGGATAGGTCATTGGAATTCAGCAAAAAAGCGTGTGAGTATGGCAATACCCGGTCATGTCTTTTCCTGCATGGAGTCTTCAGCGGGAAGAGCAACCTAATGAAGAATGTACCGGTTGACTCAGAAAAGGCCGAATATTATTTAAGAAAGGGCAAGGCAGATTCAAAGATATTCATCGAAGATGAAAAAGATCAAATAAAACATTGATGAATTTGTTAGTGTGGCTGAACATCTCATTTTGTACTCCAGCTGGCATATAGATGTATTATCTAATTACTTAAGGTTAATGCAAAATGCTTTGGTTTTTTTAGCCACAAATAATCAAATTATATGTATGTTTAAAAGATTAACATGTTAGCATTTAACAGATACTTTTTATGTAGCATATGTGTTATTCCCTGTTTGCAGTAAATCTTGAAATGGTAACAATGCTGTTCAACTCTTAATATATTACATGTATGAGGCACTACATGCACTTTAAAGGGACTTGTAAACATTTGTTTTTTTTATTTTTTTATTATTATGTGTACTTAAAAATCTACAATGTTTTGAATAGTCTTAACTAATGATAGTAGCAAGAAAATATGAACCTGAGTGTGAAGTTAATTTTATTAAAAAGTTGAAATATTAAATCTTTAGATCAACAGACCTTACTTGTGACTTTGATTAGTTAAATTCTTTATTTTTTGTCCGGTGATCGACCTAATATTGTTACTCAAAGGGACCTTTTCACAGATTTTGGTATGTATTGAAGTTTGTCATTGATGAATGTAATCATCGGAACTAAAAAGCTCCAGTAAAAAAACACGAATAAAATTAAAGAAAGAAAGAAAGTAATCCACAACTGGGCTCGCACCACTGACCCCTGGAGTAAAAGTCTGACGCTAAGACCACTCAGCCGTTCGTGCTCATACAGTGAGTGGTGTATTTTATACTTTATATAAGCAATCCTTGTAGTGTCACAAAATATAACGGTAACAACAGAACTCTCCACACTATTCAATCGTTTCACGTTGCAACCGCTTAATAATTTTCATGTTTTGAAATCGTCAAAAGATGCATTAATGGATACTTTTAGTTTAGAGCATGGTAAATGTTCAGTATTTCTGTTTCCTCACAAATATCATAACTACAACAAAAATTTGCGAATCTTTAGAAGATTGTAAATTTGGTCACTCTTACTGGGTGTCCTGTGTAAAGAAACTTTTAGATGATTTAGGGGTTTCAGGGGTATTTTTGAATCATGAAAATATATGTTGTTATTTTCCTTTTGTCTTTAAGAAGCTAGTAATAAGCAACTTTATTCAAGANTTTTCAGCGACCCTTTCTGTGCAAAGCCCCGGCCACAGATATCACACTTGTAGGGTTTCTCGCCAGTGTGCGTTCTGCGATGGCGCGCCAGTAGCGCTGGGGTCAGAAATCTCATTGAACAGAATTCACAGGCGTGCCTGCGGGCTGAAAGAAAAATTGGTTCAGGTTGAACAGACTTAAAATTTAACAGTATATATAAATATCAGATGCATTTACCTGACTTCTGCACTTTCTGCAAAATATAATATACATGTACAATGAAAGAAAAGTTAGCTGCCAAATTATCTTGTCCTTCATGCCCTTATTGTAGGGCTATAATAGCGTATTGTTGTAACAACTACGGTTCAAGGTGGCACAAAAAAAAACATATTTAAACAAATCACGTTTCAATTATTTTATTCAATATATAATACTTGTATATACATACAATTTACAAAGACATGTACATTCATAGACTCATTTTACCATATATCCTACATGTTTTAACTGTGTTATAAGTTCTATCAATACACAAAGTAATTCTTAACAAAAATGGTTTTCAATTTACAACTACAATTTCACTACATGTATGATAACAAACAACATTCAAACCAATTATGTAACGTTTGCTAGTTGCATTTATAATGGACTTTATCAACAAAAATTTATTTTACACAAACAGTGAATTTGTACAACACAATCAATTTTAATTTTGAATCCAATATGCAAACAATAAAAAAACTTAATCAAGTAAACAAGCAAGTTTGATACATACATGTACCCGGTAATGAGAGTTGCTTGGTTAACAACAGTTATTTTTGTTTTTCATGCATTTACATATTACAAGTCTCTAATTAACCGTCCAGAAAATTGCTTTATTAGATTAACTTGTTGGGTTTGCATAAATACTTTAAATACCATCACAATATTTTAGTAGTTCATACGCGTGTGATAATGTTTAAAGCAATTCGGAATACAGAGCGCAACGTTGCAGTCCATACACATGAATGATGTTTGTTTCTTTTTGTGCCCAGTCCTGTCTTTCCTTGGAACATTGCAGGCCACACAGTCCCTAGTTGGCCTGGCCCTTTTGGCCCCTTCCTTGGCAGGAATGTACTCGGGGAAGTGTTGTGCGGTGAGTCTTGCTGGGGTCTCTATTCATCAAAAAGAGTGATCATCATGTACAGAAGATGAAGTTATTTAACCCATTTATGCCTAGTGGACTCTCCAATCCTTCTAAATTGGATCAATTTATTTCCAAAATAAGGGATGTCTAGTATATTTATTTCTATATTTAGAATATTTCTTACAGAAATTCCTTTAAGCAAACAGCGCAGACCCTGATAAGACGCCGCATCATGCAGCGTCTCATCTGGGTCTACACTGTTTGCCAAGGCCTTTTTTCTAGACGCTAGGCATAAATGGGTTAAACAAGCAAACTCTTTGAATTGATATCCCCTGCAAATTTCAAAATCTTGTAACAGACAAATGGAATGAGGGACAGACGGACAACGCCAATTCTATATCCCTCCACCTTTGGCGGGAGATAACAATGTGATAAATACTACAAAATTATATATTTTTAAACTGTGCATATACATGTATAACTTTTTGATTTTACTTGAGTTCAATCACAGCTATATTACTGCACCAAGTTGCAAAAGCAGACTAAGAGATTGCTGTGGCGTAGTGGATATGGTGTCCGCCTAGCGATCGGGAGGTCACAGGTTCGATCCCCACTGGGACTGTCCTTTGATCTTCCCCAAAGACACCAAGTACTGGTTCTAGTCCCAGGAAACGGACTCAAGAGCGTTTATATACATGTAAGCCTGCGGCTTTCGATGTAATCGAGCTAAAATTAATAGGTTTAAACTAACAGCAGACTTAACTTATCTGAATGAAGAGATTTTCTATCTTTCTCTCTTCAATGGCAGGAAAGCAATTAAACCTGTACTTCAAACAAAACGTTTTATCAAGTTTTACTTCTAAAAATAAACTTACAAAATGATCATTACATATACAACTTACTATAACCAAATTTGTACACTTTATTACTAATACATACATGTAGAACAGTGCAATACATGCACTGCATGACTATCCAATACTGAGAAATAAACAAAACATTGTTGATTCGTAATCATACAAAATGAAGACAGCACAATATCAGTGTTACAACCAGAAATATTATTGAACCATGTTGTATTGCAACACATACATATACACGAGACCTATACCTAAAAGGGAAAAACAAATTTACCACAAGAACCTATGAAGACAATTTTATAAGGTGAAGAAATCAACTATGAGAACTGCTTGCTCATGGTTGTTAATCTTTATTTAAAGTGAACTTTAGATTTCAGTGAGCTCTTCAATGGGCCGCTCCAGATGCACCAAGTTGTGACTCTTCAGTGATCCCTTCTGGTTAAAGCCCCGTCCACATGTTTTGCAGGTGTAGGGTTTGTCACCCGTGTGGATTCTCCGATGGCGCTCCAGCCACGACCGCGCCTTGAACCCCTTACCACAGAACTCACACCGGAATTTACCCTCCACATCAGCTGAAATAAAAATGAACATATATCTTACAGTCAAAACTACAAGACAAGGTTTTACTCTGCCATTAGCCAATGGCTACAATTTACCAATTCGGCTAAAGAAAATTCCATTTGGATACAACTTTTCCTTTATAAATACTTATAAANTAGAAAATATTTGAGGTGGTACGCAAACTTTAACATTCCAACGCTCACGGGTGAGTAGGATAGCTCCACTATATATATAAATCTAATATAGATAGTCGACCTAAAAATAACTAAATTAACTAAAAGAACTAAAATAAAAACTAAACTAATTATGCAAATGAAATAATAGAATCAAATAATAAAATTGGTATACATTTTGTTATTAAACCTGCTTGACGTTTTCAACTCCGATACAATATTTTCAAGCTCACATCAATGCACTGCCGACTCTTCCTTCCACAACAATCCTCGGTTTCAAGCAGTGCTCCAGCTAGGCCTAAATGGAAGGGCCCCCCCCTGCCCTCCCAAAGCTCCCCCTGCC
>VMBQ01012842.1:4854-16062 GCA_007657795.1 Dreissena rostriformis
AAACTACAGAAAACTACACCCTATAATCTTATAGAGTGAAGGGGCTGTTGTCGAAACAACAAATATTGTGCAAAGTAGGTACGAACGGGGTAGCAACAGTTTGGACAAAAATTTAAATGTTTGAATAAAATGTGAAATAATGTCTTTGTTTGTGTTTTTACACGTTTTTATTGACGACTTTCGATCAGGGTTGTTGTCGTCATAGCGGAGAGCAGGTAAAGGTAGGTGTGAACGAGGTCATTTTCGTGGGTATTGGTAGGTGCGAACAGGGTATTTTTGTACTTTGTAATTGAAAGCTTTTATTGAGCAATTTGTGCCACAACTTGTTGAGACGCTAATTGGCATTTGAGACACTAATTGACATTTGAGAACGTGAAAATATGCAATCGCACCTCAGTGTGTATAAATATTGAACGTTCAACAGTGTTTTGTTGAACGTTCATTTGCTATCGTCTTTACGAGTTTTTATTCATCTTCAAATTAAAAGCCCAGGCTTTCCCCGAGGAAGAATTACATGATGTACATGAATTCTTATTTGCCATGTTTTACATGAAATGCACGAGGACTGTTAATTTGTTGTTGGGAAATTACAAAATTGTCAGAAAAATATAGTGCTATGCAACCCATGCTCCGTATCATAATGACGCTTCCTATTGTTGGATACAAAATTAAGCTTTTCAATGAACCGGATTATTGATTGCGCAATAATAAAAATGGCGGCAATTTTCGGTCTTTTTGCTAGTTTTTTTGGTCTTAAATTCTTTTTTTTCTCTATTTTGGCTTTTAAAAATTGGGTGCGCGGCATACATGGGTGCGCGGTATACATGGTAAAATACGGTAAGCAGCTGCAAAAGACTGTCCAATACGAGTGCAAACGGGCATACAACACATACATCAGCGATACTGTATCTGAAGATCGAACCCTAAGAAGCTGTATTCCTTCATCAAAACAAGAAGATGTGACAGCAGTGGTATTGCCCCCTGAAACATGATGGTCTTCTGTATAACGACCCAATGTCTAAGGCTGCAATCCTGAACGAGCAGTTCACAAGTGTGTTCACAGAAGTGGACCCAAGTAACATCCCAAAGATGAGCAGTACACCATACCCACCAATGGCAACCTTCAACATAGGATGTGACCGTAACAGCTAGTTGACACGGTAATCTTAACATCTTCAAGGCTCTAGACCGTAAACATACAATCTTATTAACAAGTGATAGTTGCATTCAAATAGTAACGGTTGATACGGTTTGTGAATTGAATTTTTTTTTCAATGTGTCCGCTTCATTTACCGGTAATCCCTTATAATCCCATATATGAGTGGGTATTGTCCAAATATCTAGCCCATTACAAAGTATTCTTTTACACCTGCTGTGATCTGGCTGAGTTACAGCCGCATAATTAAACTGGATGGAAAAGATTGTTTTTTTTTTAAACATTATATCATGACAGCGCTGTTTGAACCCATTTATTTGTGAGTATTGTCCAAAATCCAGTCCATGTGAGTTTGGTTGGTGGTCATCATACCGGATTGGTGCAGTTTCCTCTGGGTTCTTCAGCTTCCCCCAACAACCCAAGACCACACAAAAATTGAAAATCTTTAAGTTACAATAAACAGCTAGAAATTGCAGATTTATTTTAAAATTTGTCCCAACTTGTGTGAGTCTCCTGTGACGGTAGGTTAACCCTTTGCATGCTGGGAAATTTGTCGTCTGCTAAAATGTCGTCTGCTGAATTTCTAAAATTAGCATTTTCTTCAAATATTTTCAAAGAATACTATCAGAATAGCAAACAGTTTGGGTCCTGATGAGACGCCACGTTCTGTGGCGTCTCATCTGGATCCAAACTGTTTGCAAAGGCCTTCAAAATCCGGTTCCAGCGCTCAAAGGGTTAAGCCAGATAATTTAACTGGCTGGAACAGATTGTTTGTTTTCTAAGTGATTTAACCCTTGAAATCAGTACCATAATATATCCAATAAATAGGGTATACAATGTTTAATGTTCAGAAGTTGTTTCAGTCTACTGAATGGATAGTCTTTATTGGTTTTTATGGTACTCAAACTGACCCATGTACTTGTATATAATTTCACGTTACAAGCCCTCGCATAAGTGACCAATTTGAATTTGACCTTTAAACCGAACATCAACAGGAGTCTTGTCTTCATGAAGACCGAACATCAACAGGAGTCTTGTCTTCATGAAGACCGAACATCAATATGAGTCTTGTCTTCATGAAGACCGAACATCAATAGGAGTCTTGTCTTCATGAAGACCGAACATCAACAGGAGTCTTGTCTTCATGAAGACCAAACATCAGTAGGAGTCTTGTCTTCATGAAGACCAATTACCATGTGAAATATGAAAGCTCTACAATCAATAGTTATCAAGATGGTGAACAGAAACCAAGTGCAGCCCAGCTGACTTACATTAATATGGAAGCTACATGTACATGAAAGCTAGACAGAAAGTAACAGAACATATTAAAAGGTTCAGACACTATAAAATTAATCAAAACCTTTCTGGTAAATATTGTAAGCACTTTTAATTTGTAAAGGCATATTTCAATTATGAAAATAAAGCAGTTTTCTAAGGAAGGTAAAAAAGAATGGCATAATTTTTTAAACACAGAATAGACCCCCCCCCCATACTTGAAATTGAACAGTAGCAGTATCTAAAGGAGTCTTAAATTCTTAATGTAAAGGACTTACATAAAAATCTATTTGCTTCATGATGTATTTTTACATTATTTCTGTAGAAGATGTGTACCACATTGTTAACAATTAGGATATACAATCATCATTCATTATAACAAAAATAAAAGTCATGTGTATTTTTGGCAAATGCACCAATCACACTATCAGCAAATAAGGGGAATGGCTAAAAAGATACTGACAAAAAAAATGACTTTTGACCTCTCAGTATGACCTTTACCTTTGAGGTACAGAGGCAACTGATACATGCCTCACTCAACGTCCTAATGATGGTCAGTAAAGGTAACTTTCATGTACATTGTATTTTAAAAATTACCTAATGAATGACAAAGTTACAGCCCAGACATTATGTTTTATGGCCAATTCTGACCTTTGACGTCTTAATGACGAGGTTTTGAGCTTTCTACAGGGACTAAATGGGAGAAATTGCTACAGCGGGATCCCTAAATTAAAACCAGGTCCTCTTTTAGTAAATGTGAGAGCTCTACCTCTACAAAACGGAGCCAAAAAAATTTGATGCGGTTTTTTGGTAATCTTTTTTTAAATAACTAATAGGACTAGAGATTGGTATTTTCTGGTTTTCCGAGGGGAGACATTAACACTAAATGTGCTTATATTTTTCATTATTCCTCATGTTGCAGGTTAATATATTTACTATCATAAATCCATTATATTAACTTATGTATAAATATAAACCAAATAAGTCTTGCTTGATCGATATTTTTATTCGTAAGAATGAAATTTTAAATAAATGATTCAGCAAAAATATGGGGTTTGCAACTTAGAATGAGAATCCTTACTTGTTAAGTAAATTTTCCTGAAACTTCGATTTTTGATGCAGAATACCATGACGGCAGTAAAAAATGCAATAAAGAACAGAAAATCAAAATGTTACATTACACTTCTAAACGTAAAAACCTTAGTACAAAATGCAAAAAAATCCTACAACACAAAATTATCCTTCCAGCACAGCACTCGCCTAACTAGTTCTCCGTCCATATTGTCATACTCATGCATGTTTGTTGATAAACTTCCTGTTATATTAACAGTGGTCCACTATAGCAATTTCGTAACTGTAAGAGTTTTCATCGATTAAACAAATTTCTTTAAACCAATAATATGGGGAAACTCAATATTTGTCTTGCTCTTATAATAGAGTTGCTACAATTACTAGGAACATACTACCATGCATGTGTTTCTAAATGCGGAAAGATAATCACAACTTGAGCTTTATCATTTTTTTTATGCAAACACATGAAGAGTTAGTTACCTTACTTCTTTCTACTTTTATCAAACTGTTTAAGGTAAGTGTCTGTGCAATAATTAAAGAACATTAAAAATAGAATTTAAGTTTTTAAGCTAAAAATAAGACATCAGATATTTCTGTATTCTAACTGTACATGTAACTAGCTCAGTGGTATTGCTTTAATTAATTCTGATACAATAGCATAACTCAACAAAGGGTGATGTCTAAGGGAGGTAAGCAATGGTCATCATTTCTACAGGCATGACAGGAGTTACGCTTCTTATCAATGTTCACTACAGGGATGTCAGAAGAACCTAAACTGCATGGTTTATCAGCCAATAAACAATGATTTGGAATTCTGAGACCACTGTGGCCATCCTGCACTGTGGTTTAACAGCCTCACATATCAAATACCAAAATTTGTTTATTGCCCTCAAGGTTTGACAGGACACCATTTTCTGTATTTGAAAACCTCTAAACCCTTTTAATAGCACTTAGATACGCATTTTTACCCATTTGTACTCCCTTTGAAATTAAATTAAATTAAAGAGCTTTCTTCCTAGACCCAATCTTACGATAATGATGAGCAGCAAACAGCATAAAATCTGCTGGTTGCATATTATAGCTATTAAAGCTAAAAAAAAATAGATTTAAAAAATGAAAACCTAACAAATCTCATTAAATTGCAAGTGTCAGGGGTTTATTATTTGTAACAATGTCTTTTTCAATGTGAAAGAGGGTCATCCAAAGATCATTCCTGTGAAGTTTGGCAAAATCTGCCAAGCAAATTGGGTGGATATGTTGTTTGAATTAGAAGTGTTCACACCACAATCCACAGAAGACACATGGGGGACAAAAGGTGATCGCAAAAGCAAACCTGGTGAACTTTGTAAAAGTTTGTTCATGGTATATATATCCGCTACAGTAGGCACACCAAAAACAGTATTAAAGGGACTTGTTTACATTTTATCAAAATGAGAATTTTTCAACTTTTTGTCACAGGTCTAAGAAATAAATGAACAATGTACATCAGTGTGCGAAATAACACTTATGCCGCAGACTTATACTGAAAATGCACTTTAGTTTACGTAAAATCATCGTTAGAAATTGATAAAATTATAAAGCGTCTCAGACGCGAAACGATCTAAANTAATACATTAAATTATATTTGGAAAGGTGCCCATTACGGGTGCGCTACCTTAACAGAAGGCGTTCTTATCGAAAGTTTGCTCAACTTATGAAAACTCTCTTATGAAGCAAATACGTTTCATATCAAACCAATTTATTGCATACCTTGCTGGGGCACAAACCGTTACCATAAATGCATATTCGTCAAGGCACTGCCCTGCATTGTCTCTGTGTTATTGTGAAATGACGCACTTATCTTGTTAACAACTTTGTTTAACGAGCATATACAAGGATTGTCTTGTGGATTTATTCTACGATAAAATAAAGACACATACATAAAAAAATGGAAATAACGCAATTTATATGTATATTATAGTCAAATGTAATATGTTTTATAATAAAGACCTGGTATACCGTATGTACTGTAACGTAAACGGTATGCACTGACATTATATGATTTACGTGATATGAATCTTAATCATGATTTGTTTGTTTTGTTATACTGACGGTGTACATTGTGCAAGTCATACAAAAACACATGTTTTGTTCTGTTCTGATGATGGAGAAAAAAAGTGTGAATGTAATTTTAGACGGAGTGTGTATTCATTGTTTTGAACGCAAATATATGACTCATTATGTACATTATGTACACCGTTCTTTTTGGAAATAAATACTAGCAAACAGAAATCAGGTATTAAAAGTAATGATTTGTGTAAGTTACTACAGGTTTGGTACCGGAAAGGTTAATATATTTTAGATTAGATACGTTGCAATTACCACACATACAAATATAAGGTGATTGTTGTATATGGGTGACGTTTATTATTCGCGACTTCGAAACAGATTTGCGCGAGACTTGTCAAACGGGTCCAAGCTGGATGCGATTGGAACTTCAAGATTTAATCTGCCATCTTACATGATAAAGAATTACCGAACATTTCATATATTTTTTATGTATAATCTACATCTTTGCAAAATATGGTGTAAATAAACACAGTATGTATGTTTCAAGTGCTGATGCATTCAAAACCTCCAAATATAAAATACACGTTTGTAAACATAAGTAATACCAATCACAGGAAAAGTGGCACTTTTATTATATTATTAATAGTATATAATAAAGGGTTACCTTTATATGTTATATGAGTCAATATTAATATTGATATCTCAAAAATTAAATGTTAAAACAAAGAAAAACAAGCAAATTCGTTGAATTGATATCCCCCGCAAAATAAATTGTGTTTATGGATGGGTGCAAATCCCTTGATATATGGTATAATCCTACAAAAAAATAGTGTAGGGCAATTGTTTTTATGTATTGAAATTCTCCTTATTTATATATATATGTATACACCCATGACGTTTCATGTTGAAATCTTGTATCGTATCTGAGATATAGCCCAGACAAGTTACATCATACGAAAACAACAAAGGGCAATAACTCTTATTTAAGAACGTATAGCGTTCTGGTTCGTATGCATGCCACTTCTTCCCATTGATTTCTACAAACCCATGCAATTTTATGTTAAAATCTTTATCGCATCTGAGATATAGCCCTGAAAAGGTTACATCATACAAAAAACAACAAAGGGTAATAACTCTTGTTTAAAAACGTGTATGGTTATGATGGTTATGTTTCTTGTGCATGGTACTCCTCCTGATTGATATCTATACACCCATGAAGTTTCATGTTGATACCTTGTAAAGTTAATAAGATAAAGCCTTAAAAAGTTACATCATCCAAAAAGACAAAGGCAATTACTCTTATTTAAGAACGTGTATGGTTATGGTTCTTGTGCATGCCACTTCATTCTATTGATTTATACACAACCATAAAGTTTTATCTTGAAATCTTGTATCGTATCGGAGATATAGCCCTGAAAAATTACATCATACAAAAACAACAAAGGGCAATAACTCTTATTTAAGAACGTGTAGCGTTATGTATTTTGTGTAAAGCACTTCCCCTGATTGATATCTATACACGTATGAAGTTTCATGTTTATATCTTACATAGTTTCTGAGATATAGCCTTGTAAAGTTACATCATGAAAACAAAGAAGGGAAATAACTCTTATTAAGAACGTGTATGGAAATGGTTATTGTGCATGGTACTACTCCTGATTAATATCTATACACCCATTAAGTTTCATGTTGATATCTTACATAGTTTCTGATAGACGGACGGATATACGGCCTGTTTCAAGGTCACAGTTATATGTCAACTATATTTATTAGTATGTCGCTCACGTATTTTCATTTGTTCACATACATTTGATATAAAAAGTACCATAACACACTTTAAAATTATGATCATAATACACTCAATAACTAAAAATGTAAAATGCTGTAATTAAAACGTTTCATGTATTTTTATAATAATGACAAACTCTTAATATACACATAAGGCATAGCGTTGAGGAATGAATGTGATTGAAGTAATAAAGTCAAGAGTGTAGACATTTATAACCAGTAAATTATTACGTCATTTAAACTTCTCCGCAAACAATGAAGAGGGATTGATGTTGTCACAGGTTAAGATCTGAAAAACAATAAATGATCAATGATTAAACACGCTATATCAATTTATTCAATACAGTCAACATACACGAACATAGGAGGTGGTTAAATGGTTAAAAACATTATTTCGTGCGTTTAAGTTCATTTAATTCGTGAAGAAATCATATCTTACCCATTTTTCTCTCAAATGAAATTCCACAGTTTATAGCATGAGTAATCGTTCCAGTCTAATTTTTTGTAAATAGTTAAACAGTTTTCCGCCCCTCCTGAGTTGTTGGGTTCGCCTCTCCGCCAGTTTAAAATATTCATACTTAAAGTGTTTTTAAGAGTGAGCCCACATCCAGTCGCCTTCTTTGTCTAGATCAGTTCCACCAATCCACAAAGTTTCTGAAAATAAAACATCTTTGTATTTGTATTAAGGGGTCCACAGTTGCTAATTGACATTCCATATCAATCCTATAGGAATAAATAATTTGAGCTAATGCCTTGTAGTGCAATCAACGTTTTAATTGAACACTTTACCATCTTAAGAATCGGTATATATTGACTTTTGTTTAATGAATTAAGTGATATTGTTTACCTAAATATTTCTAATTGAAGAAAAAAATTAATTAACTACATATAAATCTACATAGCAAACTGATTGGCTGTGAATGTTTTCTGCAATCAAACATTTGACATTTGACGGACTGTTACAGTGCACCATTAATTAAATTTACTTTTATGATGACCAAATTTTTAACTTAGACAAAAAAAGTCAAAATATTAAGCATATAATAAGAAGTTTTACAAAACTAGCTCTGTACATAGGACACTGATGCACCCGTAAAATGTCACAGGACACAGAAACGAGTGTTCTTTGAGGGACTCGTGTGTATAGTTATTAGTTAACGCATCATGTATGTTCCTATTTTTCTGGCGCAATTGTAAAAATTGACCTCAAAGCGAGCGGCATAGTTGATGCATGCGACATTTTGTCTTGATATGATGATAAAGGTGGTCTATTCATTTCTCAATCACACGATAAGGAAATAAATATGTGGGTCATACAAACATCTACTTTCACTATTAAAGTATAACGAATATGCAAAACAATTTAAGTTTCAACTGCGACCTTTACCTTGACATTGGCAACATGGTTTCTTCAAGCGACACGATGCCTTTTTATGATCTTTTTGCATTTACGTACAAAACGTGTTTTTTGAAATTATTTTCTGTGTACGTATTACCGGACGCGCAAGATTACCGGATTTAACTGTATGCCGTGTGTGATCCGATGCTATGCATCAATGGCGCCCATTTTAAAATCATTTCTCTGAGAACAGGGAACGACAAAAGTCAAAAGTACAAACAAAACCCAAAAACGTTCGAACTAGTCTATCTTACCTTTAATTATCCTTTAAAATCAATCAATAATCCATTTAACACAATTATTGACGATTTTGCATTTATGGTCTTTAATAACTATTTTCGCATAGTTAAATAAAGACCTTTATGCCATCCTATCACTATATATTCAAATGTGTTTATGAACGCGATAAACTTTCGACTTCGTCACACGCTACGTCATGTCTTCTACAATACTGCTGTTCAAATAAACCGGGGCAGTTTATTAAATAATAGCCGTTGGAAAAATCGGTTAAATTTGCAAAACAAACATATGTTTAAACTTGCACATTGTATTATTTGTCTATGGCAAATGCTTTAATTGTACAAGAAAATAGTTTAATATATAAATAAACAAAGAATGGAAAACATTCCAGTCCACAACAGATAAATGAGCGGATAATACCCGTGTACACAATAGGACATTCCGAATCCCAGTGTGGTGCTATTTTTAACATGTTTGTAAACACTAAAACACATCTTTACCATATGCCTAATGTGAATTAATTAAATCGGAAAGCAACTATTGCATATAATTTATGAATTGTGCGATATTTGTATGGCTTGTTGTACATTATAAAATGCCAAAAGTTTACTGTTCGTACACACTTTACATAATGTGTGGCAGGGAAAATGGGTCTTATGGCTCAAAAATCACATTTTCATGTTGTCATATATTTCATGTCTACTTTCTTTTAGAAACAAAATGATGAAAAAGTAGGCTTCTATCATTTTTAGTTGTTGACATATGGACATTTACGTTATACCATCGTTTAGTACAAAATGACTCATATTTCGCAAATATGCTTACAAAAAAATGAACATAAGTCACACACTAGTAAATGAACAATATACAGCAATATTATGATACTTTATTCCATAAGTACATTGTATTCTTAATTCGACACATAAAAACATTTTATTTGTGTCCTCTGATACCATTGTATAAATAAGGTTTCCATGGTAACAGAATTTGAAATCATTTTTTTAATCAATTAAACAAAGATTTTTTTTGTCATTATTTAATTTACCATAGGAGAATAAAAATTGCATTTGCAAATTTAAAATAATTATACTAGAACTGGCGCGGCAGATGCTGACGCGTATTCCCACGCCCCAAAGATGTTATATTAAAAGGCAATTATTGGTGGGCAACCATCCCAGAGGTCTAGGGTTCAATCCCTGGCCGGGGCACTGGAAATTTAAAAAATGCTTCAAGTGTTTCCCACCCAACTAGAGATGTACTGGTATGAAACCCAGGCAAATCAAGGTTCTAGTGCTAATAGTGTAGGAGATAGTGGCCAGGTTTTACTATAGCCATATGAGGAAAACTGCCCCGCCCCCATTACTTTTGACCCAGGGGTCAGATCAAAATTCCAAATAGTGCACCGTTGCACTGTTGCATAGCTACCATGTGTGTAAGTTTCAATGTTCTAGTGCAAATAGTGTAGCACCAGTTTATATGAATATCAAATAAAAGGTATTGTTGGTTGTCATGGAAACTAATAAATAAAAGGACCATAAAACACAAATTTGGTCTTTGGCTGTTCATGATTTTTTTTTCAAATACAATACCTAAATTGTAATGTTTATAATTATGCATATGAAAATGCAATTCAAATTGTATTGGTTTACATAGTCTGTAGTCAATATTGACTGATAACAAATATAAACATCAAATAAGCAACAATTTTCCCGAAATAAAAACTCAAAAACGTGATTAACACTGCATCCCAAAGCATTCTCTGAAATGTTAAAGAAAAACTGTGCTTACCATATAGCAAATACACAGTGATAATAATACATGTACATGTGTTTATTCAAATTCTTGATCCAAATAGTTATCCATAACACCACAAACATACTTTAACATTTAACTTATTTTTAGCTGACCATCATGTCATTCACCTCACATTGTGAAATATATTTTTGAAAGTTGATTACAGATGATGACATTTTTATAAATAATTAAGCCTGAAAGAACCACTTTTTTCGCATCATGGGTAGTGGCATTCTGTGCTTAATTGTAAGCACATGAATGCATATTTGCATGACAAAACCGCTGTCAAAATTGTTAAATTCCTACCGAGTACAAATATAAACTTGTAATATCACATTAATAGAATTTCAAGTAAATTATATGATTATTCATCATGAATATTTAAGATTGCTGGAAAATCTTCTTACATATACATGTACATTACTGGCCCATACAT
>VMBQ01012843.1:0-19016 GCA_007657795.1 Dreissena rostriformis
CTAAACATATATGTGATATGCTTGGCGAAAACTATATTCAGGAGTGCAGATTGTCGATATGTATCGATGGTGAAATACAGCATGGAGAATGCCGCGTTATTAAATCAGGTTTGTGTGTCAGAAGGTGGATCGGAAACGTAGTGGTACCTACACATACACTCAACAGAAATCATGCCGGAGAGATTTTGGGGGAAGCTTATTTAAAGTGCTTCACTGCAGCAGATACCAAAAAGTGCGAGAGTATGGCCATGACATTCTTTGGTTCCGGTAATAATTTTAAGACTGTCTGCTCGCGTGTCTTTTTGTGTTTTTTAACCGCCTTCGTAATAAATGAAGTGTGTGCACAAAAAGTTATATGTGATCAGTGTGCAATGAGCTTTCATGACTATTATACAGGTAATTTAAAATAATCGCAGAGATTCGTTTCAACATGATGCAAGTTTTAAGAATTATCCTTATCCAAAAATATCCACAAATTTGATTAATGCATCATCACGTTTAAACACTTATGTCAAGCGGCTTTATGTCAATAATTGTGTAAAAAATAGTTTTAGATTGCATGTAACAGTATTCTGTGTAACAAATTGTTTTCTTATTTATTCAGAAGGGTCCAGAGGAGAATGTTGTTACAGATTATGCCAATCACTAGACGCATTCAAACCAACACATCTCAAGAAGATACTACTCGTGGAAAAAAGCAGAGAAAAGTTAAATGATATAATTGGCAGGTGTATGCAAAACAATCCCACGTGGCACACAATGGTATAAATATGGTATACATACCAATTTTCAAACCGGTCCTGCTACCGACCTTATTGGATAAAACATACCGATGTAAAATTAAAGATTCTGTGTTCTTCTGTCTTTATCCTACTAAATTGGTTTACCGCTGGTTGTAAAGTGATGTTCAATACGTTAAAAACAGGTGTGGTCATAAAAAAACACTTTGACGTTTTATTTTTCAGTGGTGCTTAATTAACCAGACAAAATGGGTTATAATGTTCGTGTTAATTGGTCAAGTGAGTTATATATTATATGGAATGTTTGCTAGAAGTATTACTTATAAAACCTTATAACACTGCCGATATAATGATTGTATGAATACATGTCATTAATACTGTGTCGGGAACATAATGTTTTGTTTTATTTTGCATCGCAATTAACGGTACCCTTTCTTCCTCGTTATTGTCAGGTATTTGTATTGTGTATGTTTGTGTGAGATCACTTACGAAGGCCCGTAACTCTGACCTGCATTTTAGAAAAAGTTTACCTATTTTCGTTCTTATACAGTGTCATTCATAACTCTTTTGTACCACCACAATTTATTTTAGATACATTTACTGATTAACAAACATTGAAAACGCATATTGTCTGGGTCATTATGTATTTCATTACCACGGCCAAAACTCTGACTTGCAGTTAAGAAACATTCTTCATTTTTTAACCATACATGTTTAGATGTATGTGCAATATGTATATAATACGTACATAATCACCTGTCGTTGTATCTATGTCATAGTTATACTAATTTACAAGTTCTCTTGTGCTTTTAGGGCCATAATGTTATGTCACTGGCCAATGCCTATAAATGTAACTTTATACACAATGTTTCAACGATGCGGTTAACGAAATGTTCACAAATCAATGTTATTGTCATTTAAATATATTGTATACGAACATATCTATTATTAAGACTACCCTTATAACTCAACTACAACACGTCTTACCTATCTTAACCTTGTGGTTGTCCCGTGCTTGGTCAGCGTGTTGTATTTTATAGTAGAGGAGCTGAAAAGTTGAGAAAAAAAAATGAAGAAAAGTTGGAATAGAATGGTCCTTAAATTGCATGCGCTCAAACGGGGAAGTAGCAAAATTATGACATTCAAAACATTTCTTACTTATACGGCGCAATAAAACAAATGTGTACTTTATTAATTATATTTAAATTCTCCAACTAGTACACGTTTTGGCTAATGTGTCTTTAATTTGTGTTTGTTTAAACTATCCTTTCACCATTTTGATCAATTAGAATGACGTCGCTTTGAAGTGTTATGATTTATTTATAAACGTTTCTTACACTTAATTTAAGTTCGAAATTTTCTACTACATAGTTTTAATTCATAACCACGAAAAGGACTTGTTTACATACTTTCAAAAGCGCGATTTTCAATGAAAACGTATGGATTGGAAAATGAATGTAAATATTTAAAGTCCAATAGTAAAATTACTCTAATCACCCCAACAAATATTTAACGTATCGTTTCGTTTATGAGCAATCATCCATCGATATCTATAAAATTATAGTGCGTTTTAACGAGTTCTTCCAATAATATGGAACATATATGTATCACTGACTTTCCGTTGAATTTTTGCCGGGACATTCACAAGTCTGAATGGCACAGTTAAAGCGCGTTAGATATCGCTCGAGGAGGCTCGAATCCCTGCAAGTGCTGATGTTTTTTTTATAAAACTTATTTGCCTGCTTTGTAATACGTTTTTAGTATTTCAAGTCTTAGATGTTAATTTCATAATAGATTTAAAATCCTCTTTAAAGTTCCAAAATTGGAAAATCTGTTAATAATTCCTTATAAGAATGCATCTATTTTTATACATAAATAAAAATTATATATATAGATGCATTCTTATAAGGAATTATTAACAGATTTTTCATTTTTTTGAATATATATGTATGCAAAATCGTGTTAAGCTTGGCAACCAAAATTACAGCTTGAGTGATGCAACTTTAAAAACATATTAGCAATTAAAGGAATATTTGCACCTCCATATTTTGGTAATTATATTATCTATTTACAATAACTTAATGCCCTTAAAAACACACAAGGGGATATTTATTTATTTTGTCGCGCGTTTTTCAAAGTTTGTGCTGCTAGAGTCGTAATACTTTACGAACATGTTAACCAGCATGTTAACTTGTGCAGTTTCTAATTTTACTCGGATTGTTTAGACATAAAGTGAATATATTGTTGGTTTCTTTTGATATCGTTTTATAGCAGGCGAGTCTAATATCTCGTAGGAAAAAGCAAAGGTTATGGGAAATTAATGGCTGCAAGAAACAAAGTTAACACAATTCTGTAGTACAAGAAGATTAATTAGAATCTACTATGTTGCAAGCACAACGAAAATGCCAGTTCAAAAATGATTAACAAATTAGATATCAAAGGGGATTATTGTGTTTTGTGTTGTCTAAGGTATACATTTATGCATTTAAACATGCACGTTATTGTTTACGTTTAACTGTTAAGGTAGCCATTGTTGAACATGTATTTACTTGATTTATTTAACAATGTGCTAATTCTTTTGGGTACTATTTAACGTATGTTTATTGTTTGTACTATTTGCGTGTTTCCTTGTAAAAACTGTTTAACTAATCCCTCATTCATCAACGCTTTTGTAACCTCTGACCCAGATAGATTTTGTTTGTTTAACTATTAACGACATACCTGCAAACAATAGTTCAAAATGGGCTTGACTTAAGAATAAATTACACATGGCAGAGAATCATGATAATCTCAAATGTGGACTGGTTTACAATTGTATTATCGGTCAGCGACATGATAATTTTTGCAATGGACAGACTAAATAAGTGTTAACGGCCATGGGTATAAAAACCCTTGAAATATTGGGTCATCGTCTCCAATGTAATTGAGCACTTTTTTATATTTACAAATGGTTTAGTCATGTTAAGTGATACTTTTAAAACTTCGAATTTCAATATGTCTTCGGGGTAGTTATATCAATTTAAGATGACTTACAAAACATGTACGTTATGTAATCACATCTAAAGTAAACACGATGAACCGTCTAGGAACAGCTCTTGATGCTCGATTTCCTTGACATGTTTAAGCTTCATATACAGAATGTCGGATTCGGTTAATATTATTGCGTTGCAGATTGTATACTTACTGCTTCTACTACTATTAATATTACTTCTAATTATCATACTGCTACTTGTGCAATTATTTTTATTTTTATTTGTATCAAAATTAGTATTTATCATAATAATAATAATAATGCTACTAATAATAATACTAATTATTAGTATTATTATTATTATAAGCATTGACATGTTTATTGTGGATTAGATGCAATGTTAATCGTGGATTGGATATAATTGTAAATCAACCAATTAAAAATAAAATCATCAGTCTTTTTATTTATGTTGTTGCAGTTTTGAAACGATTGCTATCACAACTAGAACTCCGCGAGTTGGATGTGTCGCCTGATGGTAAATGGGTTAACCAAGAAATTGGCCCATTTTGATAAGTCTAAGTCCAAAATAAGGTCAATGTCAAAATGAGGTTGGGTGATGCTGGTGTGTGCAGGTTGATGAGAGACAACATCCATGCAAGTATCAAAGCTCTGTAGCAAGCGGTATTGATGTCAGACGAAACGGTCAAAATGGGCTAACCAAGATTTTCGTATGGACGGACGGACGGACAGGACAAACGCTATATGCCTCCCGCATCGTAGATGCCAGGTGCCTCCCGCATCGTAGATGCCGGGGGCATAAAAAAAAATCTATCAAAAAAAATAAAGTTTAAAGTAAAACTTAAGACATAATAGTTATATATCTTTTTTTGGGTCGCGGATTTCGAAATCTAAACGCGGACCCTAAGTTCAAGGTCACAGGGTCAAAACTTGTATGCGCATGGAAAGTTCTTGTCCAGATACACATGTATACCAAATTTGAAAGCACTATATGAAGGGACAAAGTAGTTATGTGCCTTTTTCGAATCGCAGTCGCAGATTTCGAAGCCTGAACGCTGACCGCAAGTTCAATGTCAAGGTCACAGGGGTTAAAAATTGTATGCGCATGGAAAGTTGTTGTCCAGATACGCATGCTTACCAAATATGAAAGCAATATCTGAAGGGACACAGAAGTTATGAGCCTTTTTTGAATCGCGGTCTCAGATTTCGAAACCTGAACGCTGACCTCAAGTTCAAGGTGAAGGTTACAGGGGTAAACAATTGTATGCGCATGGAAAGGTGTTGTCCAGATACACATGCATACCAAATATGAAAGCAATATCTGAAGGGACACAGTTGTTATGAGCCTTATTCGAATCGCGGTCGCAGATTTTGAATCCTGAACGCTGACCTCAAGTTCAAGGTCAAGGTCACAGGGATAAAAAAATGTATGCGCATGGAAAGGTGTTGTCCAGATACACATGCATACCAAACATGAAATCAATATCAGAAGAAATGAGCCATTTTAGAAAAGTGCGACGCCGACGCCGCCGCGGACGCCGACACCGCCGTCGAAGTAACACCTATATGTCCCCTGACCATAGTCAGGCGACACAAAAAGTATTAACGTTTCATACCAATAATTATTTACAGTACATGGAAAACAAATTGACTCCATTTACTGTAGCCGACGATCGATTTGTTTACACGTTAATGGTTACTAGAATAACGAAACAATATCGCTGTTATTTATTAAACAAATTTACACGATTGAATCACCATAAATGATATAAACAAAACATTGATTTTAGTGTGAAGTAGTCATGGTGTACGGTAATAAGTTTATTTACTGAAACACATTATTTCTGTATGAAATGTATTTAAGTGTGTAATATCTGTTTTGCATAGCGCTTGAAACGATAATGCTCAGGCTTCGCCAGCTATGACATTCATGAAAGAAACTGCCATACGAAGTTCCCAGAACCTTATGTAAGCCTGTATTGCACTTGGCCGTCCTTACGGGCGAACCTAAATTGTATTAATCGACTCCTCTGCAGGTTGGCTTTCGCTCAGTTTTACAGCTGAATGACATTAATGTGTAGGTGATCGTAAAGAAAGGAATCTTAGCTGCAAACACATTTTGCACAATAATATCCTTAGAGTGTTTTCAGTATGGAAAATATGGCCCCAAAATGTGTTTTAACTTGTCTTTAACTTTACCTTCGTCAATGGCTTTACAAAAGGAGTGATATACATGTGCCAAGATTAATTGGTTGACAGTGGACTCTTTTTGTATGAAATCTGATTGAAATGGGGTTATAAAATGGTAGCTCTCAAATGATTTAATAAATATGTGTGAAGAATTATTTCGAGATATTTACTTAGAACGCTTAAAAGGGAGATTGGTCTAAAGTTTACAACACCATGAGGATCAGATCTTTTGTGAAGTGCACAAACAATTACTTCTTTCCAGTCGCGGGGAAGGCTACCAGTACTGATAAAAAAAAAATGAAAGATTTTAAAGTGGACCTTCAATCTCAGATGCAATTTGTTGTGATACTTGACTATTTAAATGGTCCGGTCCTGGTGTCTTTCCAGTTTCCATAACTTTAATAGATTCTAAGACCTCTTGACCGAAAATGATGAAATCCTCAAAGGCAGTGCAGTCTGAATCTAAGGAATTTAATATGTGCATATGCGTATTGGTTATAGTTATAGGAGTTAGAGATTGGAAGAAGGCATTTACGATATTTACTTAAACAAGGATTAACTCATATAAAGAACTATTGTGATTTAAAGTAGGCAACTCGTTATGTGAGGTGTTATTCGTGATTTGTTTTTAATTTGCCAAAAGTCGTTTGATGAGTGTTGATTAGTTTAGCAAGATGATCAAAGTGAACTGCTTTCGCTAATTAGACCAGATCATTAATAGTATTACGTTGTTGGCGATAAATGTGCCAGTGTCGGTATTAATAAGTAGCCTTGCCTTTCGTATATGCTCGTTTGCGGCGTCGGATTTCCTTTCGAATATTAAATGTAGCCATTGAGGATCAGCTTTTCTTTTAAATATTTTGGATGTGATAGCAGTGTCTGAATGAAATAAGTTGGCGTGTGAAATTTTAGGTATATATATCAATATTATTATCGCAGCAATCGTTTCAATCATAGGTGTGCACAAGTTGCCTTAATTTGTATGTAGTCTCCATTTTTGTATCTCATATTTGGCGTTTAAAATTATGACCATCTTTTCTGTTTAAGTGTAAGAACTCCACATTATATGGTAGAAATTCAAGATCACTGTAATGTATCTTAAAAGGAAAGCCAGATTAGAGAGAAGATTTTGTAAATATATTACATATAATTGAAAAAAAGCATGTGTATCTTAATTTAAATTGATACTGACTTGTTTTTCATATGCAGACAGAAATGGAAAACAAAGATAGAATAAACGTGTTATTATCCGTGGGAAATATGAAGTGTTAACGCGCCAAATACACTGGTCACAAACAGCTACCATTTCATGACCGAATTTGTCGGTTTTTCAAATTTTATTGGAGGTCGCACGATAGAAATAAAGTACTAGTAATACAAATCTGGTTTGAACTTGTAATCAAAGCAGATTTTTCTGCCAGTAAATGCATGATTAACAAGGGATTGAAGATCAGATTTGTACAAATGTTATTCTGTTAAATCCCGTTCGTTAAGAGGATGATTATATTAAGCTTATGGTAAAAACTGTTTGCAGACACAGATATTTTGGAATATAATGCTGATCATTCCTTTATCTGTTAATAGTGATTGGCGTTTTCCCGATTGAATCTGTCCCAGGATATTATAAAAAAGCAATGATTGACATATCCAATCATCTGTGCATTAATGTTCGTCACTGCAGTAAAAGTTATTGTTGAAATAGCATGATTTGGTACAATGAAGCATGTTTTCAATGGCGTATACACTAAACATATTTATTTATAGAGACATGGGCGCTGTATTCCTAGGGGTTCGAGCAACAGATAGAGGTTTTAAACCTGAAATTCCTGTAATACCGCCTAATTTCGTACATTTTCGTCATACCGAACGGTCTCCAGGTATGTGCGTATAAGTACGATAATTTGGTAAAATAAATGGTTCTGTTACGCAGTACACTAGTGTGTAAGTTGTTGTGGTGGATGAGGTTCATCAAACGATTTAATACGAGGAGTCCCGTTTTTAATTCCCGCGGCCGGCAAACTTTTTTTAGTTTAATCACTGTTTATGTTTATTTTGATATTAATAATGGGTGATTATTCCGAATAACCGGTAACATAGTGCTGTTAATAAATTATATGACATTTAAAAAAAAAACAAAGTGCGAACAAGTCCATTTATTTCTCAACGCAACATGTCCCATGTCGTTCACATTATACAACACGTATTTTTAATTCAAATGTTTAGATGAGAAATGCATTGATGCGTGTAGGTATAAATGAGTTGATTATGCACTTTCCATTATTTGACATATTTAAACATACGTTTGCACAATTAAACTATTCTATATATCAACACTATAATTATGAATATCGATGCGTTTGTAGCAATATGAAAAAACCAATATGACCTATTTCGAGCCCGATTGCTTTCGTTTACAAATGATGTATTACATGTCATTAATAATGTTAGGCAATTTGTGATAATTGTGTATAAATAAAATATGTTTCATAAGTTTATGCAACACCTAAAATTCTCAATGTGTAAATGACCTGAATATAGAGATTGGTATATTTTTGTTTTTCTGAGTGAAGATAAGAACACGTGTGTGCTTGTATTTGCTTTATTCTACTTGTTACATCTCATTGACCATCATAGATGCATAAATAATGCATTTATATATAAATATATTCCAAATAAATCTTGATTGATCTTCATAAGAACGCATTTTGTAGAGTAATGATATAAACATTAAACAAATGGTTTCAACAAAAATTAAAATTGATTTATGTTTGGCAACTTGCAACGTCTTGAAAACCTCAATTGTTCGATACATTTGTATTTTATAAGGAGAAACGCATGGCAATAAGAAAGAACAGAAATTAAAAGGTCCAGTGAAAGTTCTAAAATCTTAAGAAACATACCGTACGCGGAGTAAACATTTTGACCAGCATGATAAACAGATTCACGAAACTTACTTATTACGACAGAAATATAGTTTATATGTAGCTCTATATAAAATGGGCGTTAGACACGATGCGTAATTTCTAGATAAATACATATGTACTGGTATTTGGCACAAAATACAAACGACCTTTTTGCAAAGTGTCTAACGTTAAATTTACAAAGATTAATTGCTATAATTTTGAAACTTTCAGTGATAGTTTTGTGACTTTAGAGTGGACAGGGTAGCTCCTAACCTGACTGCGTGATTGCGCTGGCTGATCTTGAGCTACGCTTGCCGAATATGGTATAATCCCCATTGGTGCATGATGCGGCTCACATGATGGAGATAAAATGCAACCAGTGCGTTAGAAGAAACAAAACACTATCTCATAGATAGGTATGCGCTTTCATTATTTAATTAGCAATGATATTACAAAGGTTTGTTTCGTAAGATTGTTACAAATCAACCATTGTATATCATGTCGCCTGTGGATATATTTATAATAGTTTTATAACGCAATTTGTAAGTTCCAAAGTTAATACCTGTGTTCGAAACATTAAGAGGAAAGGTTCCATAATGCTCTGTTCATTAATTAAGGGATCAATTATTCTGTCTATGTTTATAGCTGTTAACACAAGAAGAAATTGCATTACGAGTGTGATAGCTTGTATAATGATGGCATTTGTTCATCGCCAGACATACGAAATACATTATGTAGTTGTTTTGGGGTGATATAACTCGTCCCTAGAATATAATTCACGAATTGTTTTCAGACACAAGAGGGAGATTAACTTGATTTTGAATGTCGCCTTACTATACTCTACGACCGAAAATTCAAATTCCATCACCAATGTTCGCATTCGGCCATCGGATTAATCTGTCTGACGTATTGATATAATATTTCAATCATTTACAATGCGCCCATAGACCAATTGAAGGTCATTAAAAATGCATCAATCTCAATTTCACATCAGATTGAACTAGTATGAGTTATATCAGCAAATTCATTGTAAATCCTACATTAAGTATACCATTGGCATTGTGTTTGATAGAATTCCTAACCCGTTTATTAAGAGGATCGTTAAATCTTTTCAAAGATCTCAAGCTTATGGCAAAAACGTCTGACAGATTTAGAGCGTTAGAAATGCAAACCCGACAAATACCCTTTATCTGTTAATATCGTTCATGGTTTTCTTGGTCTACGTTCTAATAAAGCCATTCAAAGAGCCTTGATAGACGCATTGAATCAGCAGTGTTGTAATGTGTGTGCCTGTAGTAAATGTAATCTTTGGATCAGCCTGATATGGTGCAAGTCATCAAGTTAATATGACTTGTATGTTTGTCAATATTTCAGCAATCACGACCGATTATTATGCCCCTATTCATAAAAGCGGGGTAAATGTCATTACACCGTCCGTCGGTCGGCCGGTTGGTAGGGTGATCAGTCGTTTTAGCACGATATCTAGAGGATGTTTTGAGCCGTTTGACATACGATGATGTAAATGTGATATGATGGTTACTTTTGAGGAAAAGAAAACACTTGTCTTTGTTGAGATCAACAGTTTCAAGGTCAAGGTCCCATGGATCTGTAACACAAAATTCGTATCTGCACGACACCTTGAGCACACTATCACGCGATATCATGAAAATTGGTATGATAGTTTGCATTTAGTAAGGGAGACGCCTATCGATTATGAGCTCAACCTGTAACATGGCAACGCCATCGGGGCTTGTAGTACACAATTCGTTTCGAATCGTATTTTTAGACAAAGCTTTGACGCATAACCGTATTTATTGGTATACTGTCTTCATGGAAGAAAAGGGAAACGACTATCGATTTGAGGTCTTTAAAGGTCTAGGTCACTGGAGCTTATATCAAGTTATTACTTTCCGCAATATTTCAAGAGAACTTTTTGACGTGCAATCTCTATATTGGTAGCTTATAATCATGTAAGTTTGAAATCATCAAGTTCAAGCTAGTTTTCTGAACGACACGTGTATTATATGTCAATGTAAGTGTTTGGTATATTATGGTCCTAGTGAAAGCACACTTAATTCATAGACATACTTAACGCAAAGACACAAGCTTTCAGTGATCAGGAAATGTGATTATATTACCAATAAACTTATAAATGGCTCTGATTATAAACTGCCAATCTATATTGCCTGGTGAGAATTAATATAAATTGAGAAAACTCCAAACGCCAAGGGCTTTCATTAAATACGTTATAGCCTAGCACAATTTCTCAGAAGCCATGCTTGATTTGTGTTTCTGCACAGTTTGATGTCAAGATTAGAATGCATTCCTATTATTGTTTTAGGAAAGAACCAACATGTGGCTCAAATAGTGTAGTTCTGCGTTTTGTTTGCCACATTAAAACCACACTAAACAGGCTTTTATTGTTTTGTGTATTCTGACAATTGGTGTTTATCTATCATTCAAGACATAACAACAGGACAGCGACGGCTCTAGGACGTTGCAGTGCAATAAAGTCATTTGTTACTTGTCTTCCGTCGAGATCGAACGTCAACCTTGTATCAGTTTTAGCTCATTTTTTCGCAACAATCATGTACACAGTGTATTCCGAGGCTAGATGCGTTCGCTAGTTACATCCTTTATATCGATAGCGTAAGGATCGCCATCATATTTCTGAAAGAAATCCTTTCTATCAATAGCATAAGGATCGCCATCATATTTCTAATAGAAAATGTAGAAAATAATGTGCGGGCTCAAATGCGATACTATGACCTTTAATCCATACCATTATGATGAGACCATCGCCCAATATAATATTAAACGAAAACGCCTCAATTGTGTAATTGAACATTGCAACCACTAGGCATTGTCGTTAATTGCTCTATTTAGAATTTTAGATCCATTAGTAATTTCGTTACATTATACCATTAAGGGTGGTTTACATGAGATTTAATCATCATGTTTGCAACGTTAGTGACAGTGCTATAAGCAAAGTTAAGTGTAAGTAAACTCCTGTTGTACACGAACGGAATTTTAGCATTTAAGGTAAACGGGTTAAAATAAGAAGGTATCAAGACTACGCACTCGCATGCAAAATAGAAACAAGTCAAAAACTGAAGACGTGGTCATTCTTTTATACTTTAAATTCGATACTGTCAGTATTTAATATTTATTGATACCACCTGGAACGTTATTTCATGTTAATTCGCAATGTGTTTATCAATTAAATTTATAACACGTTTGTTCAAAATACCACATCTACCTAGCTTAATATACAACTTATTTTTCTTTTATACGTTTCTAAATTATTATGTTTACGTTGTCCGGATATGACTTGTCAACACATTCCACATGAACATGATACTCTATAATTGTGATTGCATATGAATACATTGTATCTTTCCATCCAAACGTTATCATCTTGTTATACTTAAACATGTTTTTAATTTCATGGGCAGGCAAGTATTCAATGTTATTTTATGTATTGTATAAGCGATATCAAATAACACACATACATATGTTCGAATTGCAAAAAAATCAGAAAGAAGCTTTCGTAATACATTCTTTTTTTCATTTTCCATTTTGAATGCAATGTCCATTTCTAATATTTTCTGCTGACATAGTGCCATTTCCAGTAGATAACATTTCCCGAGTCATTAATCACCTTATTTAGAAGGTAATACACATTCATTGCAGGCGGTACTTAAGGCGCTAACATCCAATTTACGACCTAATCAGTTTTAACACCAGTGTTGTTTTAAACGATTCTGTGGCATTCTTCTTTATACGTATTACATTAATCAATAAAACGAAAGTATATCAAGAAACATAAAACATGTTTTTATTGATTCCTATTTAACGAAAGCAACGGTAAATTTCACCATGAATATTAAGCGCCTTACTATCAATTTGGCAGAATGTTTACTTCCATAAAAAAAATGCATCTAAATAAATCTAGGGCTACAGCAAATTGGTCAGATTTCAGTCGAATTTGCCGCATCTTAACATTTTAAAGTATCACGCGTCTTACTATAAATTTGGCAAACTATGGGCTGCCATATAAGTCATAAATAAATGAGTTCAAGGTCACAACAAATTGAGCAGATGTTCGTCGGATGTATCGCAACGAAGAATCGTACAATATTTTTTATATTGCCCCGCATCCGATTTTTTTGTGTGTGTTTTTTGTGGTTGTCTGTTTATTTTGATTGATTGTTTTTGTTAAACAGTTAATTGTACAAAATTACAACATTCAGCTCTATGGTCTTACTGAAACAAAACGGTCATTTCCGCCTTACATCTGTTACATTTCCAGTGTGTTTGTTTGTTTGTTTTATAAAATTATTTCGCTCTGCTGCCTCTGCTTCTAAGAAATGTCGCCCCACTGGGTTCAATGAACGAAACGCCTAGTGGATCGGTTTAATTGGTCGCATACAAAGTGTATAAGGTGCACACAACTAACAAAATAAAAAATAATCCTTAACTTATGCTGAACTATACTATTCGCGTATGCATAATCAATACTTCAAAACAGAATCAATCATAAACACATGTCAATGGTTCTTTAAAACAATCATCAACAAAAATCTAGCACAAACTAAACCAGATTTAATTAAGGTCTTATCACTGTTTTGAACAAAACAAATCGAAAGCCTTCGTGGCGTAGAGATAACGCGTTGATGTACTTTATTTCATTCACACTTTTAAGCAGTTTATGATATAGCTGTATATGAAATAAGATATTTTGCATAAGTGTATGCACCGTCTAACATTCTCAACTTAAGCCGTGTTATGGCACATTTGTTCCTGGCAAAACTCGAATTTCAGAAACATTACGGTGAAACTAAGAGATTTGCTATTTTAAAATCAAGATTTTATCATAAGAAATGATCAAAGATTACATTTGGTTTCCTTCAGCCGTTTTGTTTATTCTTTTTTTAAATGTCATATGAATAGTAATTAGTATTTTATATTGGTAACTATTTTATATAGAATTTCAATTTATGTTTTCATATAAGACTAAAAAAATAATTAGATCTACTATTCAAAACCCTTTTACAAAGGTATGAGGTATGATTGCCTTTTGAAGATCAGGTCGCATAATAAGCGCAAAAAGGCGCTTACTAAAAGCAGGGTTAAACCAATATTTCCGGCAATACAGAAATTATAGAAGATAAACACCTACAGGAAAATAAAGCGGTCATAGTTTATTACAAATATTCACTAATACTGTGTATGATCAGAAAAAAAATATATATTTGAAAATCACATTTCTCGAAAGTTACTCGGAAAATCACAGATTTCTTGAAGTTTTTCCTTCATAAATTTTTGTATATGACGTCTACGATCTGAAAACAAAGCATCGAGGGAAGCACACACACCGTAGAGTGATAAAGGCGTGCTTATTTTAACAAAATATAAATATTATTAATTTCTCCTCTTAACAAAAATTCCGAACAAAAAACATTTTGTCAGTCAATTACAACGAGCCTCACTTACATGCAGACAGGCAGGTTTATATAATAACCTAATGAGCAAATTTAATTTATCGTTAAGCGTTAAAAATCGTTATATGTTTACAATCAAGCGATCATTATTCAATTGAAAAGCATATATAAATGTCAATGTCCTGATTTTTTTATTTTTTTTTTGTGTCTATTTGACGATGTTTTTAATTGCCTTCAATTGATATCAACTATAACATTCAATTTAAACACCGCGTTGAACAATGTCAATATCCTGCTATTGCTGTCACAAATCATATAGAGCAGGCTGAGAGCATTGCTTTTGGGACGAAGTCGTTTGTAAAACTGGCCAATTATTGTCCCAGTAGAACAAACATCAGATACGTTGAGAACATAAGTGTGATATCCAATCACAAAGACGTGTATGATAGTTGAAATTCTCAGGAGAACTAAAAACCATACGTACGGTCACACATCTTTTGACTTATTAATATTAATTTGATTAAACTCATCGCATGTCAAAACAACATCTGGAATCTGTATTGTTTGGTCTTGTGGGTTGAGCATTAGAAATGGTTCCAATATGATATGTCTATTTACAGGCTTCATATAAACACTGCATTCCATTACGGAAACGCTACAGCTTTAAGTAGTCTAAGAGCGACGGAATAAAACACCATCTGATCAAAATATAAAGTTCAATCATGATTTATCACTTTAAACTTACGCCCAACAATGGTTATAAGTTTCGAGTTCTCGCTATAAGTGTGTTCCGCACAATGCGATGTAGTTAGATCGATAAATACAATAAATAAATTATAATGATACATTAACTGCAGATCATGTTATATACTTTTGAGAACCGTTATAAGCTTCAATATGACATTGATCATGTTAAATTATGTTACGTCATTAACATTTGAAGTTGTTATATACGGATACCTGTCCAATTAATTCCTTGCTAAACATATAAATGCACTTAGGCTATCGTACAAACATAAAGTACAGCCGCTGTGTTCTACCTACCACAATAAGTGATACGTCTGACACTCATCAATTCCGGAGACATCGAGGCTGTTAGTGTCAAATAAAAGTTATGTCACGATTACAATGTGATCCAGACACAGATGCATTACAACGGCTTAAACCGCTTAAACGGATCAACAATGCTGTTTGTTGGCCTTGTCAAGTCTGTTCCCCTATATTTCCCCAGGCTTGTATTTGTTTCGTGTTTGCTTAATTGTGTTCGATGCTTTTGTGCTGCCTGAGACTGTTTATTAATTGGCCATAAACATAGTTTGCTCTAATCCTCTGCTAAAAGTACAAGAGCAGTTCAAGAAAAGTTCTTGCACAGTTCAAGAACAGTGCTCATGAACTGTACTTCAACTTACTTAAAAGTGTTCAAAAACTGTGCAAGTACATTTTAAGAAATGTTACATTGGAAAAGTCGTAAGAAAAGGTGTTCTTTAAAAGTCCTTAAAAACAGTCCTTGAACAGTTTAAGAACAATCATGAACATTAATTCTTGAACATTTTAAGAACTATTATTCTTGAACAGTTCATGAACTATTCAAGAACAATTTTCAGAACTTCTCCAGAACTGTTGTTCTTAAAAATTTTCCAATATAACATTTCTTAGAATGAACTTGAACAGTTCTTGAACACTTTTAAGAAAAGTTCTAGTGCAATTCAGAATACTTCTCGACTGGTTCAAGAACTCATATTCTTGAAAAATTCATAACATTTCTTAAAATGTACTTAAACAGTTTTTAAAAACTTTAATAACAATTCATGAAAAACGCTTCTTTAACAGATCTTGACAATAAATGTTGACACAGAAACTCTTTAAGAATTTCTAATACTTATCAATTATTAGAAATCTGTTCACTCTGATGCCCACTACCTAAAGCTATGTCACACAACAATGTGTTGGGTTTGCCAAAATATAAGCATAATTTAAAGTTACTCATAAAACTGATGGATTAATTGTGACCAAAAATATAATTTATGACATTAGTATGAATGAAGTGTGTAGAGTGATAATTTATTCAAAGTATATGGTTTGTTATAGTTTTTATAAAGTCATGCAATTTGACAATTCCTGTTGAATATATGGTACATGACATTTATTCTATTTAGACACAAATTAATATGCATAGAGACCCTATATGTCATGTGTTAATATTTTTAACACAGGACTGCTTAACTAATCAGTAGATTCCCTGAAATGTTTACACTTACAGTGCAAAAGAAGTTGAAATGGAACCAATGGCTGATCAGTTTAGCCGGTAATTTATAAANGCTGTGCTCAACCGACCACCATTAGTGACACGTCTGACACTCGTTCATCTATTCCGGAGACATCATGCTGTTAGTGTCAAATACACTGAGTTATGTCACGATTACAATGTGATCCAGACACAGATGCTTAAACCGAATTAAATCAACAATGCTGTGTAATGGCCTTGGCGTGTTGCGTGTTTTTAAATTGTGTTCGATGCTTTTGTGCTGCCTTAGACTGTTTGGCAATTGGCCATAAACATAGTTTGCTCTAATAACATTCCTTTTCCACTGGAGCAGCTTATATTTAACGTCGTTTATTTCTAAAGATTAGTTCTGGTCCTGGTTAAGGCTCTATTGTAAGTCAAATAATAGGTGAAATAATATTCTAAGAGTGTCCTTTAGTACCAACATAATAATCTCAACATAACGCAAACAACTACATTGCACTCTTTATCTAACAACAATCGACACAATTAATCGAAACAAAACGAATGGGTTGATTTTATTTTGTCTGGTATTTATCTGATATTTATCATGAAAAGCGTCTCATTACAGTAAAGCAGATTGATTGTACAGTATACAAGTTTGTTCAAATCTAAACCCTATACTATATAATTAGATAGCAGGCATTTAGACTAGTAAAATGCAATTATAATAGGCAGCTCCGTGTGGATATCTGATAAAAATGGATATGTGATTAAAGGCCGATCAATGGTGACCGATTCAATTCCTTTGCTACATGCCTAAGTGAATAGTTCAATGAGTATAATATTAAAGAAATGTTGTATTTTCATTACACTGTTTTGATATATTTGAAGTTAAATATGCACCGAATGTTTAGTCATTGCTATGACTAATATAACAAATGTGATTGGAACATATCGATAAGAATGTCAATTCTATGAATAGTTAGGAAACAAATTTGTCAACAAAGTGTTTAATATCATTGGGAAACGTAAATCCCATCTTCTTCGGGAACAAATTAAAGAAACGTGAATGCAATTTGCATGTGCTGTTCTTGAATGAGCACAGCCTGAAATTAGTTTGTATTTGTGTTTGTATATGAATATGATGTACTTCATATCAAATCTAAGAAATGCTCTAAGTAGAAATTTAGAAAATGACAGCAGGAAATTGCTTCCTTTATATTCCATGCTTTAGACCCATAAGGTAATCACGTGTACCGAGTGACAGCCTTTGATTTCGTTGAATCAATAAGAGAAAAGAGGTTGAAAAGGTTGTATCCTTTAATAATTTAGGAATGGATTTTGTCTTACTATATAACAAGTAGACATTGTGTGAGTAGCGACTTGTTGCAACAACATACGTCATATAATGAATATTAAAAAATAGTACTGAAATTAAAGAAAGTTAATTTAAATAATGGATGTCCGAAACTCGGTAATATTACTACGTACAACAAATTTGACATTTATACAAAAAGAGTAACTTTATACAGCTCATTAAAAAATAATAATTTCCTTTTGAGAAGTAACACTTTATATTACTGTAAGCAGACAGTAAATAGCACAACTTACTGTTATTATTTAGATGTCAGTGTGATAAGTGTGGTTCGACAGTATCATTATACCCAAAATCGAGAGAAAATCAATCATCCCTTATAATGTACAATAAATCGTATATGACGTACAAATGGAGATTGATGTTGGTCCCGTGGCACAATAGTTGTATTAACGAGTGCTGCGAACACTAGAGATTATATATATGTGGGTTTTTTTCATTCATATTTGTGAAGGTATATTTTGCGTCGGTTGTCGAAGATCGGTCATGTTTCGAGGGCATACGTGACTAAATTGTTAATTAAATTCAATTCACAGGTCGACTCGACTGGAAGTAGAACAATCTCCTGATATTTTTGTGTTGCAAATCATATCGAGCAGTCTGTTCGTATTAGTTCTTGGGCGCAGAGTATTTTGTCAAATAGTCAATTATTGTCCAAGTAACACGAAGATAAGTTGAGAACTATAGTGTGTTATCCAATCTAGCGGCAGGTCACTGGGCTAATGTATTTCTATCAAATCTCCTCAAGGAAACATTTCGAAGGTTTAAATGCAAAGAGGATTTTAACAGTGACGGGCATGGTAAAATAGTTCTTGCTTTTCGATTCTCATTTAGATAATCTTTTCTCAAGGCAACACACATCTGTAATATGTATGGATTGGTCCTGTGCGATAACATTTGTTAGGTTTTCTAATATAATGCATTTATAATTTGTCACGGAGAAGCAAATGCATTACATTACAGAAACGCTTAAGCAGTTATCAGTTTAAAAAACGAAGGAACATCCGACAACGTACACATACAGAACACGAGTAATTTATCTCTTTACCTATTCCTATGGTCCAGAAACCTTGGATTGCACCATTTATTAAGATGTAAATTCCGGTATTTCAATTTATTTTTAAGCTTCGTTTTATTTATTTTGAATT
>VMBQ01012844.1:5270-18387 GCA_007657795.1 Dreissena rostriformis
TATTACGCCCCCCGCTAACAAAAAATCCTGGAGCCGCCCTGGCTTTAATTGTTTTTAAAACAGCATGTCGTTTTAAGCAATCTGGTCGCTTAAACATTGCCTATCTTCTCCTCCCTAATGTGCATATTTGCAGATGTTGCATTTTTTACGTGACGATTTCGATAGTAAACCCATTTAAAGTGACTTTTCGGGGGATGGGATGTTATAACATATTAAATACTACCTTTTGGGTACAAATAAGTGAGAGTAAGGGATGTGATTATTGCAAATAATTCGGTACACGAAAAAGTCGTATAGTGCAGGCGGCAAGTAATGCAGTGTCATATTAAAATACAATTTATTTGATAGATTAAATACGATGCAGACAAATTGGTGTGGTAATGTTGATTATGTGAGCGTGTTTTAACGACCAATTTTTATTGTTGATACATATTTAATATCACAGGCGTGGTTAAAATATTTCACAATCTACACACATGTTCGGGCGTTAAGTAGTTTTCGATAAAGTAGATACCGCAGTACTGCACACAACTTACAAAACTGACACTCCACTCGCATAATCATTCAACGAAATATACCATGATACCAAAGAGGCTTGGTTATTACCGAAATAAAAAAAGACTACCTGTCTTAATTTACTGGTAACATCGTCAATTTAAGTAAAATAGTCACAATGTCTTAATACATGTAGTTCAAATTAGTTCTAGTGCTTTTAGCACCTTGAACATAAGGTTATGTGTTGATAATATGCCCCCCAAAAGCAATTTTACTACAACTTCGCATTAATTGTTTGGGGGAATATTATTTTTAACCAAGGGTGGACATGTCGCATGTCAATAAATATGCCACATTGCGATTAGCTCACGTGTCAGTCGATACATATGACTTGTCGTGTTTTCACCTATTGATGAATAGATATATGAATTGTGCCGTCCCTGTAAGGTCAGATATAAAATCTGCGAATACACCTAGTTAAAGGGAGACTGTACGATTTTGTCAAATATTTATGAATTTATATAAACTGTGTAAAAAAACTTGTTATACATATTGCTCAATATAAATTAAAATAAAAGTTAAAAAGAACATGTGTCGGACAATGCGTAATAAGCCAGATGTTTAATTCTGAGATCGAAAAAGGCTTCCAGCCAAATTCGCCAGCATATATATCATGCATGTACAATCTGAATCTAAATTTAATTTTAGTGCAGATTCGTTCATACGACACAAAGACACAATTTTGTTTTCTAGCAAATACGAGTAAAAGTGTCGGCATCGGCTTTAACCAGCGTAACTTGTCTTTGCTGCATTTTATGAAATTCGTCTTCAATGTATATATTTTTCTTGCCTATTTTGTGTTATTGTAACATATTTTAATCAATATATTACAATTTAACACATATGAAAATCGTACAGTCTCCCTTTAAAGCGGGACTGTACGATTTTTACATGTGTTAAATTTTAATATATTGATAAAATTATGTTACGATGACACAAAATAGTTAATAAAAGTTATACATTGAAGACGAATTTCATAAAATGCAGCAAAGACAAGTTAGCGCTGGTTAGAGCCGATGCCGACACTTTTACTCGTATTTGTAAGGAAACAAAATTGTGTCTTTGTGTCGTATGAACGAATCTGCACTAAAACTAAATTTAGATTCAAATTGTACATGTATTATATATATGCTGGCGAATTCGGCTGGAAGCCATTTTCAATTTCAGATTTAAATAGCTGGCTTATTTCGCATTTTTCGACACATGTTCTTCTTAACTTTTATTTTAATTTAAATTGAAATATATGTATACTAATTTTTAACACATTTTATATAAATTCATTTTTATTTGACAAAATCGTACAGTCCCGCTTTAACCTAGTATGTATATCCCTTTTAAAAGATTTATCTAAATCTCGTAATTTAGTTTGTTGTTTTTGTTTAAAATTCATGTTTTTTTCTGTTGAGTTCGTGACACTGTCTTTCATTCAACTGCGGTTTTCAAGGAACGCCTTGGTACACCAAGACAATTCTTCGCACGTCCGTTTCAGACTTTATTGAAGCATATATTGAACTCGATATAAACATGTATGCGTAAATGTAGTTACATTAACATAAAAATCATCGTACCTATTTAGCAAGTATATATAATTTTCATGTCGACATTTTTTTCGATCTTAAACCAACACATACATATAAACGAGGACTGTAAACTAAATTAAATATTAACTTTTAAATCTATAAAAACGGCCAAGCGACATTTAAACTCGTACTTGTTTAAGAACCAAACATTCTATGTGTCTTATGAACAAATCTGCAAATTAAAATGTTGATTATCCATCAGGGGTAATGTCGTCTGTAAATGAACAGTCTTCGACTGTACAAACGCAACGTATTTGCAATTGTATTATTCTCTAATTTTGTTGAAATTATGGTACCACTTCTTGTAAACCTGTCCTATTCTTCATAGCGCTAATTATATAATGGGGCAATCCTGTACGCACATGCATTAAGCCCGGTTTACTAGAGCGCGGCTCATTAATGTATTTTACATAATTGACATTTTGATCAACTGATAATCATTCAAACATCGTAAACTTGGGATTATAGTTGCTTCCCAAATACGCATTTTATATATTTGTATACATTTTATATACGTTTATACACCCATATATACACCCACACATAATGATCTAATCTATAACGAAGAGCGTATCATTCTAACAGCCGGTGCTTAGCATTTTAAAGTACATATTCAGTGGGTTTTAAAGAAACTGTCAATAATTCTCTTACATTGTAAACACACATTTAGCTACGCCAAGTGTTGAATATCTGAGAGGGGCGTTTGTCGGCAACAAACTTCAGTTGTTTGTGGCAGGTATGCCCTATAGTATAATATTGCCGCATTAAAAGGGAGACAAAACGCATATATTTCAATAAAGCAATAAAGACAAGCATGCATTATCTAAACTGAGCAAAACATATCCAACACGCTTTTGGCGATACATCAATTAATATAAAAACAAAAATGTTCCAAACAGAAATGATGTCAACGTGGATCAAATGTTTAACCATTTTAGACACTCGTCGAAAACTGAGCATAGCAGTACTTTTAATGCTAATGACATAATGACTTGAACTCGTCGCCTTCTAGGAAAATTCTTGATTGTGCATTTACTGTAGAAGAAGTAGGAACAACGATATCTTACACGAAGCGTAATAAAAGCTGTGACTTGTTCAGAAATGTATCCGATTGCCTTATTCATCGAATGATTTTATCTCACCATATTTAATAGGTAGCCAAGACAAGGCGCAAGCAAAACACAATAAGTATAGTTTCAGTTATGTCAATATGAAAGTATTTTCTTATATTCATTATTGTTTAGGTTTCATAACTACTTTTTGTTTTCCTTTTTGTCGAATAAGTAGTCGAGTCTATGCTAGTTTTTAATAGTAACTTTTTATACATTCTTTAATAGAGCTTTTGTAACAATAGACATGTTTAATGAATAAAAATGATATATCATGTTTTATTACTCTAAATTAAATGTGTAAATATAAAAAATCATAGTTATTCGTATTATGTTATATAATCTGATTAATCTGATTACACATATTATTAATCACTAAAAGCTAGGTGGTTACTATTAACTTAACATGCGCATATAATTTTACAAGCCCGCTTTTGCCTTTTTATATGTTATACAACCAATAATTTCGTGATGCATGTCATGTATAATTATCATTATTATAATTATTACAATTATTACAGGTTTGCTTTAGCGGCTACATTTGTCATTTCATCAATAACTTTGCAATGAATTTTATGCCAATGTACATTTTTTACATTGCATTATTATCATTATTATAATTATTACACGTTTGCTTTTTGCAGTTTTAGATGTGAGTTAATCAACAATTTTGAGTTGCATGTTATGTAAGTTTACATGATATACCTTGCATCATTATAGTAGAAAATATTTGTTATTATTATTATTAGTAGTAGTAGTATTATTATAGTAGTAGTAGTAGTAGAAGAAATAGTAGTAGTAGTAGTAGTAGTAGTAGTAGTAGTGGTAGTAGTGGTGGTAGTGGTGGTAGTGGTGGTAGTGGAAGTAGTGGTAGTAGTGGTAGTGGTAGTGGTAGTAGTAGTAGTAGTAGTAGTAGTAGTAGTAGTAGTAGTAGTAGTAGTAGTAGTAGTAGTAGTANTTCGGCCATGAACATACGAATAGATAAAGTTGACAAGCGGATTAGTGACATAGAAATCAGAATCACTGAAGTAGAAAAATCGTGTGAATTTAGTGGTAGTGCCGCGGAGGATATATCAAATAAACAAAAGCAGTTGGACACTCTGCTGAAAAATATGAAACACCTGACAACAACAGAAGATGCACATGTCGCCAAGGAATCGAAACTTCAGGCGGAGGTAACTGATCTGAAATGCCGAAGTATGCGGGACAACCTTCTGTTTTTTAGAATCCCGGAAGAACAAAATGAAATCTGCGAGAACACAATTTTGGACTTTATTGTCACCAAACTACATATTCAAAATGCAAAAGAGGACATAAAGATTCACAGGGCACACAGAGTGGGAGCTTTTAGACAAGACAAGGTGAGACCAATTGTGGCCAAATTTGCGTTTTTCCCAGATAAGGAAAAGGTGCGGAAAGCAGCCAATCAGTTAAAAGGAACCCCATTTGGCATCGCAGAACAGTATCCCCCGGAAGTAATGGAGAAAAGAAGAAAGCTGGTGCCGATTATGAAGGCGGCACGCGCAGAGGGCAAGCTGGCATATATTACGGTGGACAGGTTGTTCATTAACAAACGGCTGTACGTCGAATAGGAAAACAGTGAGAGTACCATAAAAGTTGTCTCTTGGAATATTGAAGGGCTATCTTCTACAAAGCGTGGTGACAGCAAACTTTCGTCATTTTTGGTCGAACATGACATTATCTGTTTAATCGAGACCTGGACAAACAAGAATTCTACAGTTGATTTTAAAGGTTACAGCAATCCCATACACTCGTATAGACGTTTCCAACACCGTAAAGCAAGACGTTCGAGCGGCGGTATCATTGTATATATTAGAGACAGTATACGCAAAGGAGTTTCTCTAGTAAGAAATAACATAGACTGTTTACTATGGCTTAAAATAGATAAAACACATTTCAATATTGAAGATGATATTTATTTAGCTGTTATATATATTCCACCTGAAAATTCACCAATGCATGATATGTATGACGTAAACATTTTTGAACTGTTAGAATCTGATATTAACTTTTTTGATAATAAAGGAAAAGTATTTATCACGGGGGACGCAAATGCAAGAACCGGCCATAAAGCTGATTTTATTGATAATGATAGAAGCTTAGGTGATTTTGATTTATTTGAAATAGATAGTCCACTTCAGAGGGCAGCCCGTGACCCTGGTACAAATAGATTTGGGGATTATTTGTTAGACGTATGTAAATCTACTAATATAAGAATTGTAAACGGTAGGCTATTTCGCGATAAAGGAGTTGGCAAATTAACTTGTTTTACCCATAATGGGGAAAGTACAGTAGACTATTTGTTAACATCAGTCAAAAACTTCCACGATTTGACCGATTTTAATGTGCACGATTTCACGGAATTCTCAAATCATGCCCCAGTGACATTTGCTCTAAGCACGAACAACCCGATTACTAGCGGTAAAAATAATCAGCGCGTATACGTTAAATGGAAACCAGAGTACAGTGATAATTTCGTGCACGACATATTAAACGGTGCTCAAGAACTAGAACACAATTTACAATCAGGTGTTCACTCGCGATGCGATCCGGATTTATTAGTCTCGGAGTTTACTGATTTTCTAAATAAACGAGGTGAAAAATATTTTAAACATGTAGTAAGCAATTATGGTATTAACGATCATAATAGATTCGCCTCTGCTGACACAAATAAACAACGCTGGTTTAACGAAGAATGCAAAGCAAAACGGACTGAATATATTCAAACAGTTTACCAGTATAATTTAATTAAGAATATACATACACGAACAACAATGCTAGCAGCAAGAAAAGAATATAAATATTTATGTCGGAAAATAAAATCTAAGTTTAACAGAGAACAGGGTATGAAATTAAATAATATGAGTCGCAAAAAGCCTCGAGAATTCTGGAAACTATTTAAACAAAAAACGGTATCACCGAAAGCAGATAATATATCGCTGCAAGAATTTTACGAATATTTCAATACTCTAGCTTCTGAGGCCGACGTTAACGCAAACAACGACGAAAGTGACAGTTATTTACGGCAGTTTGATAACATAGAAAATCCAGTCAGTTCCTACCCGGATCTAGACAAACCCATTTCCGCAGAAGAAATAATAAAAGCTATAAGGCGTTTAAATAATAATAAGGCAGGCTCAAACGATAATATAATTTATGAATACTTTAAAGAAACAGTGCAAATTATAGTCAAACCATTAGAAATACTTTTTAACTATATCTTAGATACGAAACAATTTCCAAAGAGCTGGTCAACAGGAGTTATTATTCCAGTATATAAACGGGGCGATAGTTCCGATCCAAACAATTTTAGAGGCATCACGTTGATAAGCTGTTTTGCGAAACTATTTACAGGTGTGATAAACGAACGCTTAAAATCGTGGGCAGAAACATATGACATTCTTACAGATGCTCAGTTCGGGTTCAAACCCAACTGCAGTACTGCTGATGCGATTTTCATTCTTAATCATTTAATAGAAAAGCAACTACATAGTAAAAAGAAACTTTTCTGCTGCTACGTCGATTACCGGAAGGCATATGACCTTATAAATCGCGGACAGCTATGGCATAAAATGTTTTTATCGGGAATCGACGGCAAGCTTATATCACTAATCCGCTCTATGTATAGCGAGGTCAAACTTCAAGTAAAACACATGGGCTCACTTTCGGACCTTTTAAGTAGCAAAGTCGGCTTATTACAAGGAGAAATAACATCGCCGATCATGTTTTCATTGTTTATTAATGATATAGAATTTAATTTACAAATCGGAATATACGCCGGTATAACGTTAGATCAATTGTCTATTTACCTCCTTCTATTTGCAGATGATGCTGTCATTTTTTCAGAAACTATAGAAGGACTCCATGAATCTTTGAATAATTTAGAATCATATTGCAATAAATGGAATATAAATGTTAATAATGACAAAACAAAACTAATGGTTTTCCGAAAAGGGGGCGCGCTTAGCAAAAAATGCAAATGGACCTACAAAGAAAATGAAATTGAAATTGTTAGCAATTGTAACTACCTTTGTTTGTTATGTCAAGTGGGGGGCTCATTTATACCTGCCACGAATACACTATATGGCAAAGCTACAAGGGCGATGAATTCCCTGTTTTGCATTACGAAAGATATGGAAGTGCCAATTAATGTTATGTTCAAGTTGTTTGATGAATATGTCTTGTCAATCCTTAATTATAATTGCGAAGTATGGGGATTTATTGCGGCAACTAATATTGAACGTATTCACAGAAAGTTCTGTTAAAGACTGTAAAATGTAAAACTGTCAACGAATTCGATGTCACTTTATGCTGAAGTTGGCCGATTCCCTTTAGATACCTAAGAATTATTAAATATATTTTAAAACTGCACTAAAAGAAAAAAGGAAATTACATTCTTACTACTGTCATTAATATGCAAAGATTAGAAATTGAAACACAAAATAACGCTGTTAATTGGTCCTCCAAAGTTTGCCAGATGTTGAACCAAACAGGATTTACAGATGTATGGTTGTTTCCTGATTCAGTTATTATTGAAAGCTTTATTCCTTTGTTAAAGACTAGACTCAGAGACCAGTATGTATCTGAGTGGAGAGTTAATGTTGATTCATCAACTTCATAAATACTGTATAAAGAACTTAAACCTGTATTTGAAAGGTCTTTGTATTTAGATGTGATTGACAATAAAAAACATAGAAACATCATTGCTAAAATACGCCTATCATCGCAAAATTTGTTGATTGAAACAGGCAGACATTATAGCATTAGCAGGAATGAAAGAAAGTGTGCTTTATGCCATCTAAACGATTTAGAAGATGAATATCACTTTATACTTAAATGTCCGTTTTGTTTAGAAGAAAGATCCAAATATATATCATCATACTTCTCAGTTAGGCCAAGTATGCACAAATTTTTGACACTTTTGAATAGTAATAATAAAGGAACGCTAAGGAAGTTAGCTATTTACTGTTAATATGCTTAAAAAAAAAAAAGAGAAAATTTTATTTTTACCTGACTCAACGTCTATTTTTTCATTTGTGTACATTTTATAATGACTGAATGCATATGTTGTGTTGCCTGTTACTACTGTTTTCGGTACGCATGTTGTTTATATGCCAAAATAAGAGCAGTGTTTATATTCACAAAACACTCTCAAACATACTTGTTTTCACCTATCTTACACACGCACACGCACACACAAACACACGCACGCACACACACACACAAACACACACACGCACGCAACCACGCATCCCCCACACACGCACACACACACACACATCACATAAATAGCTTTTATCATTTAACACACAGACATTCCGACAGTACATAAGCTATTTGGGCTGCCTAATTTTTTGTTTTCGTTTTAGGCTGCCAAGAAAGTGGCATTAGATAATAAATATTTGTGAACATTTGTACATATTAACCCTTTATAGCAATCTAGCTTGTACTAGGTTGCCGTTATTAAAGTGTTTAGTTTGTAGTGATGTGCAAGGATAAACATTGGTAAACAATTTATACACGCACGCACGCACGCTCGCACGCACACACACGCACACACGCACACACACACACACACACGCACACACACACACACACACATCAGATAATTAGTTTACATTTTGATAAACTTTGTATTGTATAATACAAATATGTTATTAGTTATCTGTGCTTTGATTATTAATATATTGATTACGAATAATTTTCACGCATGCATGTATTATTCTGAATCATCACGATGAGCTGTAATATGCTTAAGTGTAATAAAATATTTGTTCTGTATTTGTTCTGTTCTGTTTTCTTGGTTGTAATTCTTGGAATCGTAAACATTAGTTTAGTGCTGCCTTGTTTGCAAATGAATTGAAATGGCTAGTTTAAATAGATGTATTTATGTGTAAATAAATAATTAACATTTTAAAATAATCTACTTTTTTTTAAATTATAACGTTATTGTACCAAAGATAATAATATTATTCGTAGACAAAAAAGTATCCTTTTGACAAGGAAATGTTTTCCGAATTCCCATATAAACATTAATAAAGGTCATTTGGCATAAACAGCGTACAGTTTTAAGAACGTGCGAAAAACTAAATTTAAAATTGTTTGTGAACAAACACAATAACAGTGCATTCTTCAAGTGTGAGGCCACTTGTGTGATCGACCTAATTCCGTCGTTGTTTACAAACAAAATATTTTGCAACCTGATTTCAAATGGAATCCCAAAGTATAAGTCGGTCATTTTCCATTGAATTTTAAGACATACTGATTGCAATCGCCCAGTAGAACGTTGCCACTCAATGCTCGAGTAATAATCATTGGTATATATTTATATGTATATGTGTATATAAAAGCACATGGTTCGATATAAATCTGTTAACTGTAGACGTGGCTATACATGTCTGTCTACAGGTTAATTGGGTTCCATAACAAGATTTTGATCATCTGAGCGAAATTGGCCGATTAAAATTAGTGGTATTTTATATGCTAGTAGAAGAATATCTCGTTTGAATAGACACAATCTTAATTTCGTTTATAGCCCCGTCACACCTGACTGGCGTCCTTACGGCGACCTAAAACTGTGTTTCAGGACATTTCTGATTGTCGTAGTAAGGACGCCAATGACTTTTTCGGTAAGANTTGTACTCTAAACTTTATACAGTGGCCTTGTTGTGGACAAGAGTGACGTGTTTGGGAAAACTGCGCGGCTGAGTCAGATGGATTTCCAGCTGTGAATTATGCAACTGCATACCACCATGATGACAAACTCACAAATCAACACACAGGAACGTAAATCTTAATGCAGCTTTGCTATTTCAAAGTACAACGTATATCTCAGCAGGAGTAAACATGTCACCAGAATTGCAATGATTTATAGTCCTAAGCGCCAAAAAATAGTCGGTTCATAATTATCTATAGATTGTGTAAAATTATTATTTATTTTGCTTTTCACAGACAATACTAGAAATGCCGCAGAAATTAGGAAAACAGGTTTATGAGGGCTTTTTGTGCCTGATGTTGCATTATGGGAGCACACTGAGTGTTTCCCAGAACTCCAACTTAATTAACAAGACTCACCAAAGTTGGGGCGAATTTTGGATGGTAATTTCCAGCAGTTTCCAGTTTTAACTTAAAGTTACTACGACACTCTAACTCTAAATTGGTTCATGAACATGTGCCGAATATATTGTACCACAAACAATTAAAACGAGCTTTTGTAATGGGTTAAATCTATTTTACTAGACCACATCTAGCGTTGAAATTTTGGGTATTGCTTTACGAAACACTGATTGTTTATGTGTCAACTTTATTTTACGAAATATTTAACGAAATTTCCGTTGATTTTGAGCGTGATAGAGGCTTTAACATTTTCTTTTCGAAACTTTTTCGCAGATGTTAAATAAAAACACGGAGCGGAATAATACTAACAAACTGAAAATACATTTTTGTATACAAGTTATTATCATTGGAAATTAGTACAATTATTAAGAGCTACAGGTTAATAATGTACTTCTTTTCTTTTGTTTTCGTTTTACTATAGCCTTATTCCACTACGAAAACAAGCCCACGATTCGCTACGATTTATCACATTTATTGAATCGAGAAGACACTGGTAAGATTGAGTTACGACGAATCGTGAGGTTCGGTTGAAGTCTTGCGAATAGGGTCGCGACTTCACTACGATGTGTAAGAATCTACTGCGACTGTACTACGAACGATGCAGATCGGTCACGACTAAGCTAGGACCTCACCGAACTCACCCATGAATTAGGCGCCAATATGTATTCCTTACAATGTGACCTACATTCTTCTGTGTACATGTACATGTGTAAGAAGGTCTCCGTTCCTTTTTTGGCGCAAAATAAAAGAAACATGTCTCTGAATCTGCAACATCGAGTTCGACATCTTGATCTTCAAACTCAATAGGAGGCGGAGTTGCTCCTTTCGGAGGACTTTCTGTGCTTTCTTCTTCGATTNCGTCTATGGCGTTCTCACTGCGACCTGGGTCGCCGTAAGTACGCAGTAAGGACGCCAGTCCGTTGTGACGGGGGTATAATGTCAGCTCGAGTTGGCAGCGAACAAATATGTTTTCCCATCACAAAACTCATGCTAATTGTGTATCAAGCACAACATGTTTATTGTTATATGTCTGTATTTTCCTTACCGGTCCTTTCTTTATCTCGACGTCCAGACAAATACACAATCATCATTGATTTAATAATTTTTATAAGTTGAAATATATGTAACACTGTATTAAGGAGTATACATGTACTTGTGTATATTATTGGTTTACATCGAAACATACATGTGACTGTTTCGTAAATGATGTTTGCAAATACGTTCACATTAATTAAATGTTAAACGCTTGATGCAGTCGTGTGCATCCGAGATTGCATGAAATATATTATCAAATGTATATACTTTCTCAAAATATGGATGAGCAAGTCAACTTTTTAATGATTTAATTATACATTTATAATTTCTGTACTTGATATGACATACAACATAGAACATTGGATGTCGTATGGCAATTTTGAATGGGTAACAAATAGTAAGAAACCAATTAGGGCAGACATCTTTTATATAGTTCTGCTCCTTACCTCACGTGTGTTTCTCTGACAATTAACCATTCAGTGAAACGTCCTCTTCACTATTGTCGATTGGTACTATGGCTAAGAGATATGACGCCACGATGCACATCGATGTAAGTGCGCATGACCTATGCCGCACTTTTTGAATCACCTATTCTGATAACTGAGACAGCATTTAAGAAACGTCTGCTCTATGAATATTATGGAATCATCTCACACCATAAAGATGACATCGCATCTGACTTTTTTTTTCATTAGTTATGTTTTTCTTTTACGATGGTTATTTTGCTTGATATTCTAAGTCACATAATTTGATTCAATAATTTTTAATATTAGCCTTATTACATTATATTAAAATAGCTTTACGTTTGTAGAATATCTGTTGATCATTTCACTGCTAGTATGTGACAATTAAGACCATGTAAAATACCACCATACATTTTAAACTGTATGTAGAACAAACAATTTGATCCACATCAAGTGCATCAGTATTTTGACCCATTTGTGTACGAAAATGCAAATAGTGTGCAATCGGCCATGTCGCAAAAACACCAAAGCAACAGGTATGCAATCTAAAACAAACTGTCGCTGCAGTATACTCTGCAGATATTTTGCATTAAACGTTGCATTTGATCATTACTGAATTATGCGTTTTGTTTCTAAACTCGGCATTGAACCAACGTAAAAACAATTGTGTTTGTGGAAAAGCAAGCTCTTCATTAATGCTTGATTTACAGCAAAATAATGCTTTTTTCGATCATTTGAAATTATAAAACGTTATTAAAACACGTTTATCATTGCGCCTAAACATACTTTTTGCAGTTGTCTTCGTCACTCTTTACTTTAATTCGCTCTTCGTCACTCTAAAATAAGTGTGCATAATACTAACTTGTGTTTTTGAATTACTGTATTGGTCCGTGCAAATCACTTTTTGTAACATACATCTTTAAATAGTGAGATAACACCGAACTATAAAAAAGCCAACGTCTGTAACTTTTGAAACTGTGTCCGTAAGTATAAGGTGCTTTCGTTTAAAGAGAGACTGTACGATTTTGTCAAATATCTACGAATTTATATAAAATGCGTTAAAAATTATTATACATATATTTAAATATAAATAAAAATAAAAGTTAAGCAGAACATGTGTAGAAAAATGCGAAAAAAGCCAGATATATTAGATCTGAAATCGAAAATGGCTTCCAGCCTTATTCGCCAACATGTATATCATGCATGTACAATGTGAATCTAAATTTAGTTTTAGTGC
>VMBQ01012845.1:0-12889 GCA_007657795.1 Dreissena rostriformis
CTGATTATTCTGGGAGGACACTTTACACATATGCATTACAAACCGTTTTTACAAAGCGCAACATTATATTCAAAGATTCCCCGAGACGCAAGCCTTTTTTAGGTCAGTTATTACTTTTTAAGTATTAAAAGTCCTGTGATATTTTTTTTTTAAATTAACAACTCTCAATGTCCTCTATCAATTTATGAAGTCATCTTATGCCCTTTAATACTAATGAATTAATGCTTGGCAAATGAAAAAGCAACAAATGGCAATTACTCTGTACCCACTGTGGAAAGAGTTATTGTCCTTTACCACTGCATTGTTTTCTTTTTTCTAAAAGTCATCTGTCATTATATGAAGATTTATTTGAATTCCTTTATAACTTGCACTTAGGCTCCACACAAGCTACATACTATACAAACAAGAAGACAATGATATCCCTTAAGTGCAAATCTGAGTTCATGGACACCAATTGTTGAAGACATGACCTGGGGGCCTAATGTTTGACTCCACTTGACCCATGTAAACTTTCTGATCAAGTTTCATCAAGATTGAGTCATAAATAAGGCCTTTTAAGTGGTAACAAGGTTTTTCTACAATATGACCTGATAACCCAGTTTTGGGACTGGTGACCCTGATTAAAAATTCAGCCTAGATTTTGTCAATATAAACATTTCGACTAAGTTTCAGCAAGATTGAGTGGTAACAAGCTCAAAGTTGGCGCTGCACAAAGGACATCGAACTACGCCAGACATAGAATGTTCACGACAGCTCACCTTGAGCACTAGAATGAGAGGGTTCTGGTTCTTGTACTCTGTACTTTCTGTCTATGTCCAGTCTATCAATGTACACAGTTTGTTTTAAATACTAAAGAAGCTATGCTCTGCACAATCAAATTCACTTAAGGGCAATAACTCTGTAAATCCTGATGAGAGTATTCAATTTAGTTTTATTAAGACCTAGATGTAAGACATTGGTGTGCATTGACTGCCTAAATTTAGACAGGGAGTGGCCATTTTTATATTTATTTCATGTTTGCAATTTTGTCAATAAAGTTCTGAACAGAAGTGTGAGTTAAAAAAAAAATGCACATGAGAACTGTATAAACATGAGACAAATTGTGAATTACCACAATTTGAAACTTTAATCAATGACAGAAGCATGCGTGTTAAAGGGACTAGTTCATAATTTGGAAAAAACAATTTTTTTCTTCAAAATTCTCATAGAGTCAGAAGAGACTGTATTAATTATATTCGAACAAGTAAAAAAACACTAATTAATGACCAAGAAAAACATCAGATCGTCTATCTATGGATGATCATCAATCGAAATGGGTCAAACTGTAAAGGCTTGCTATGCTTTTTATTCAATATTTTGAAAATAGTTGTATCACTTACAATTGTACTTAGTGTTTGAATTTGCTGTGAATTATTAAAGCCTCAGTGGTGATGTTGGAATGCGCTAGATTATGCAATCAAAAGGTCACTGGTTCGAATCCTGGGCAAGGCAATATTGTGGGCAAGGCAATATTGTTTATTCAACCCTTTTTATGTTTTTATAATTATTTAATACCGTTCAAAATATTAGATATTCGTTGAAATAATAATTAAATGAACTTTTTTGAAATATGAAAATCTGTGAACAAGTCCCTTTAACTAAATACATGTATCAAGTTTCACCCATTTTCAGAAAATGGTTTATGCCCCTGTTATCAGCTAATCAATATTTGTAGACGATCATTTTGTAACTTGACTATTGACATTGTGCTTCAGTGTGTATTTAAAGTCGGTTGTGAGCTTAAACAGGCAAGATAATTCAGTCTTTTTCAGTTTGAAGTGAAGTTCATTGGTTATTATACTAACTTAAAACTGTGCGTGTTTTTATGAAGCCTTTCTGGTTTTTAAAACCCTAAGTCTATTTTATAAACGTAGTTAATAGTGAATAGACAAAATGGCGACTTCTGTAGGTTCAGTTCATAAAAGTTCAGATATAGTGAAAGACTATTCGTGTGTCGGGTGCATAAGTAAAAATATCGAAAAAAGTGCTGATATTTTTTGTGAAACATGTATGAAGTGTTTTTGCCAAAAATGCCTTTATCACCATGATCAAGTATTTGTAAATCATTTGACATATGGAAGAAGAGAAACAAATAAATGGCCCCTTGAAGAGGCAATTGAGGATTTGCTACTGAAATGTGATGTTCACAACAAAGAGAAACTGAAAATGTTTAGCCAGGTCCACAGTCAGCTGTGCTGCTCTGATTGTGTCTTACTGAATCACAGGTAAGTGACACTCAGTAATCAACTTTCACTTAGTTAAAAGTGATCACATGTATAAAAAGTTGGTTGATATCACTTGCATCAATCAAATACTAGTAACCAAATTATGTAACAGTTTCATAGTTCAGTTGTAAAAAGCATTTTAAGAGTTGTTCTAAACAACGTTTAAATGTTGAAAGTTTACTAGTTTAGGACATTATTGCTAGACATCTAGATTACAAAATGGGGCATTCATTATTTGTAATGCAAAATCTTTAATTGATTAGGGTTTTCACTGGTTGGGGACTATTAAGACTCAATAAGATTCAGAATGTTTTGTAAATACATACCATGCTTTGCAATATTATCGATTTGATCCTTCTTTATATGTTTAACTTCACCAAGATTTTTATATGCAACAGCGATAATTGATAATTATTATTCATTTTCCTATTTCAGACAGTGTACAAATTTGGCACTTATCTCTGAATCAGTCAAAAAGCTGTCTGTGGATATGCAGCAGTTGTCAAACAAAATTCAAACAAGTCTTAATGAGCTTAATAAGTTTAAGAGAGTGCAAGAGGCCAGCATTCAGTCCGTGGAGGGATCATACAGTGAAAAACTGCAAGAAATCAGAGAACAGCGTAAGAAATTGAATGCTGCTTTGGATGAACTAGAAAATACAACTTTGAAAGNCTAGCGGTCATGTCATTGTTGCAGATCAATATAATAAGAAAGTGAAGCTGTTAGACAAGCATTACAAAGTGTCCAGTCATTGTGATATGTCTAGTTATCTAAATGACATGTGCCAAATCACATCCAGTGAGGTGGCTGTGATTCTTAATGGTAACGGTGTGCAGTTTATGTCTGTGAGCAATGGGCAGCTGGTAAATGGGAGGAAGTTACATTTAGCACATGCTGCTATTGGCATTGCCCACCATCAGGGTGCGTTGTATATCACCGATTGCACCGCTCTCTACCACTACACACTGAGTGGGACACTTGTGAAAAAGCTTTACGAAGATACAGGAGGTATGTATGTATATTAAAATATTTAGCATATTGTTAATACATGTATATACCTTCATATAAACATAAAATATAATAACTACTGTGGATATTTAAAACAATTACAGACTTTAATGAGATTATTGTTAGATTTTTCTAAGAGTGTGATTGTTTTAATTCTGATCAGTGAATACATCAAATGTTCTATGTTTTGTAGTGTACAAATGTACATTGAGTCCTGCTGGTGACCGGATCTATGTCACCAATAACTCCCAGAACAAGCTCCTCACACTGGCCACAGATGGCAAACTGACATCCACATTCACTGATCCTGAACTACGATTTCCACATAGTGTTCACGTTACTCCTGATGGACAAGTCCTTGTCTGTGGACTCCACTCCCATAAGGTCATACAGGTGGATCGTGAGGGTAAAAAGAAACTGGCAACTCTTGTGTCACAGAAAGATGGAGTGAGCTACCCATCCTCTGTCTGCTACAACGCCAGCACTCACCAGATCATTGTGGGACTATATGCTCACAATAAAATCATTGTTATGGAATTGCAATAGCTCTTCCAATGGAAAAAACATTGATATAAACACTGTTTTAAATGTATTTTTTATGTTTTCGTCACATGACATATTAAGTCATAGCAGTTTATATATACAGGTCAAGAAAAGAGCGTATTCATACATTTTATCTTTCATATTAACAGTTAATTTATCTTTGTTTTTAAAATGTGTCGTTTTAATGCAACTAAGATTGTACCATTTAAAACAAGCATGTTTGAAACTCGTGGTGTGTCGGAAAAACATGGCTGCCCGGGGTCTGGGCAGTTTTACTTTTATGGCTATAGCGAAACCTTGTTGACACTAGAGAAGTCACATTTTTTTTGACAAATCTTCATGAATCTTGGTCAGAACATTTGCTCTAATGATATCGTGGCATATTTCAAAAATGATTCCCGTTTCTAAACAAGACAGTGCCGCCATCGGATGGGAAAATTTTCTCTACATAGCTTTAGTGAAACCTTGTGAACACTCAAGAAGTCACATGAAACTTGGTCAAAACATTTGTTCAAACGATATCTTGGCCGAGTTCAAGAATGATTCTTGTCAGAATATTTGTCCTAATAATATCGCCGCTGAATTTGAAAATGGTTCATATAAGGTAAAAAAATAGGTCACTTGGTCAAATTTAAGAAAAAGCTTGTTAACACTCTATCATTCCGAACTCCACCATCTCAGAAGAGTTAAGTTCCTTCGGGTCTCAGGTTAGCGCCTTAGGTCCCATGGCCCTCTTCTATAAAGATATTTCTTGTTTATGCTTAAAAACTAGAATCGGAACAGAGACTGCTAATTATAAGAGTTTGCAGAATATAGTTTTTAAATATCATAAAACTTTAAATACAGTTATTTAAATGTTTACCATTGACCACTGGCATGAGGCTTTATAGTTTGTGCATTATCTTAGTTTTACCAGTACTTTAATGTACCACTAACATTTTCATTTATTATGGTAAAGTTGGTTTTTTGTGTGCTTAATTACACATTTAGATGGATTTTCTTCAAAATATTGAACTGAAGTTAAATGTAAACTTCTCATTTCTCAATTTATATTGATTACTTAATCTGAGGTGCACAGATAAAAGTCATGGTTCTTGTTCTCTACACTTCCCCTTATATCATTACATGAAGTTTCAGTTGAATCCACACATTACTTTCTAAGTTATGCACCACAAAGTAAACGGACAATTCAAAATTAAGCAAAGGGCAATAACTCCACCAATACAGATATGACAGTTGTAATTCTTGCACAAAGCACATCCTCTCAATGTCCACCATCAACAAACACAGTTTTATTAAAATAGCTTCAATACTAAAGGAGTTGTGCTCTGCTCAAGAAAATTCAGTAAAGGACAATAAATCTGTATACTCTGATGAGAAATTTATGATTCTTTTACTCTGCACTTTTCTTTAATGCCCTATATCTTTATATAATATTTTTTCAAATCCCTTCATTATTTACCAAGTTATTCACTACAAATAAAATGGAATATACGAAAAATAAGCAAATGTCAACAACACTGAAATACAGATAAGGGATTTGTGGATCTTATACTCTGCACTCCCTTTTAATGTCCTCTATAAATGTACAAAGTTTCATATAAATACTTTCAATACATAGGGAGTTACTAGTATGCTCCATACATAAAAATTGACTAAAGGGCAATAACTTTATTTCTGATGAGAGTGTTATGGTTCTTGTACTTCCACTAAATGTCCTCTATCACTTTATGAAGTTACATTTGAATCCCTTCATTTCTTTCCAAGTTATGCTCTGCACAAGAATATGCACTACACAACAAGATAATGGACAATACAACAATAATCAAATGGACATAACTCCAAAAATACTGATAAGACAGTTGTGATTATTGTACTCTAAACTTTTTCACTTTTTCTCAATGTCCTCTAGCAATCTACAAATTGTCATTTAATACCTTCAATACTAAGGGAGAGATTCTCTGGACAAGAAAAAGGACTAAAGTGGAATAACTCTGTAAATCCTGATGACAAGAGTTATTGTTTTTGCACTCTGCACTTTCCCTCATTGTCCTCTATCACTAAATGACATTAACTTGAATCCCTCAAAAACTTCCCCAAGTTATGCTCCACACAAGAAGTTGAACAGGATAACGGACAGAAGGACTGACGATGCAATAACGACATGTACATGCCTTTCTTTGGGCACATAAAAATACTGAGGTAATATTTCAAAGTTATAAGAGGGGAATTAAAAGTTTAAACCTATTTATTTTAGCTCAATTGCATCAAAAGCCTAAGGCTTTTTTGAAGGCTCTCAAGTCAGTTTCCTGGGACTAGAACCAGTACTTGGTGTCTATGGGGAAGATCTAAAGAATGCTCCGACAGTGGTGATCAAACCCGTGACCTCTTGGTTGCTAGGTACACACCATATCCTCTACGCCACAGCAACCTTATTTGGGCACTATTGACGTTCTATTTGATTGTGTACCTCTTCCTCCAGTTCTTGTTGTTTCCTTCTGCGTTCAGCTGAAATTGTAACGGTTGTCAATTTAATCAGTGAGAACAAACTAACAGAATGATGAAAAAACAGCTGGAGTGTAAATAGTTATATTTGCTTTAATATGATTTCATAAAAACACAATTACAACCAAATGACATGTTTCAGTTATTACAAGGATTCCCTCATGCCATGTGGCCACTACTCCTCAAAATTAACTTATATCATATTACCACTCTTACTCCCTCTAAAATACAACATGTCATGTGACCAGTCAGCCCAATTTTGTCTTGATAAAAATAATAAACGCGTTATTGATTTTCATGCATTTTTTCCGTTGTTTAAAATATAGAGTACTCGGTTACCAATATCTTTGTAATTGGTACCATGGTGGAAATTCAGTATCTGATTTGTATTCATTAACCCTTCGCATGCTGGGAAATTGGTCGTCTGCTAAAATGTCGTCTGCTGAATTTCTAAAATTAGCATTTTCTTCGATTTTTTTCAAAGAACACTATCAGAATAGCAAACAGTTTGGATCCTGATGAGACGCCACGTTCTGTGGCGTCTCATCTGGATCCAAACTGTTTGCAAAGGCCTTTAAAATTTGGTTCCAGCGCTTAAAGGATTAATGGGATCAACTAATGATAAAATTACACATAAAGTCACAACTTGTGTATACCATCTGTTAAACAACATCAATTCCTAACTTTGTATTTATATGTATATCTATTTAAATGTATAATAAATAAGGATGAAAGTAGTTACAAGGCATGTATGTGATTGTATATTGTTTGTGTATATGGTGTATTTTTGTGNGCAATTACGACATGTACATGCCTTCCTTTGGGCGCATAAAAATACTGAGGTAATATTTCAAAGTTATAAGAGGGGAATTATAAGTTTAAACCTATTTGTTTTAGCTCGATTGCATCAAAATCCTAAGGCTTATTTGAAGGCTCTCAAGTCAGTTTCCTCTGACTAGAACCAGTACTTGGTGTCTATTGGGGAGATCTAAAGAATGCTCCAACAGTGGGGATCAAACCCGTGACCTCTTGGTTGCTAGGTAGACACCATATCCTCTACGCCACAGCAACCTTATTTGGGCATTATTGACGTTCTATTTGATTGCGTACCTCTTCCTCCAGTTTTTGTTGTTTCCTTCTGCGTTCAGCTGAAATTGCAACGGTTATCAATAATCAGTGAGAACAAACTAACAGAATGATGAAAAAACAGCTGGAGTGTAAATAGTTATATTTGATTACAACCAAATGACATGTTTCAGTTATAACAAGGATTCCCTCATGCCATTTGGCCACTTCTCCTCAAAATTAACTTATATCATATTACCACTCTTAATCCCTCTAAAATACAGCATCTCATGTGACCAGTCAGCCCAATTTTGTCTTGATAAAAATAATAAATGCGTTATTGATTTTCATGCATTTTTTCCGTTGTTTAAAATATAGAGTACTCGGTTACCAATATCTTTTTAATTGGTACCATGGTGGAAATTCAGTATCTGATTTGTTTTCATTAACCCTTTGCATGCTGGGAAATTTGTCGTCTGCTAAAATGTCGTCTGCTACATTTCTAAAATTAGCATTTTCTTCGATTTTTTTCAAAGAACACTATCAGAATAGCAAACAGTTTGTATCCTGATGAGACGCCACAATCTGGATCCAAACTGTTTGCAAAGGCCTTTAAAATTCGGTTCCAGCGCTTAAAGGATTAATGGGATCAACTAATGATAAAATTACACATAAAGTCACAACTTGTGTATACCATCTGTTAAACAACATCAATTCCTAACTTTGTATTTATATGTATATCTATTTAAATGTATAATAAATAAGGATACAAGTAGTTACAAGGCATTTATGTGATTGTATATTGTTTGTGTATATGGTGTATTTTTGTGCTGGTGGCTTTTATATACTTAAACAAAAGATGTGTTTGTCAGAAACACAATGCCCCCTACTGCGCTGTTTTGATTTTTTCATATTTTTATTATTATATCCCTTTAAAAATGATAACTTCCCTTGTGGAAATGATCTGTACCTGCCAAATGATAAATAGAAATTATCTCCCTTTAATGCTTGTTTTTTCCATTGGATTTTGTTTTTTAACCTTTGACCTTGAAGGATGACCTTGACCTTTCAGCACTCAAAATGTGCAGCTCCATGAGATACACATGCATGCCAAATATGAAGTTGCTATCTTCAATATTGCAAAAGTTATGGCCAATGTTAGTTTTCTGACGGAATCACAGACGGAACTGACAGTTCAACTGCTATATGCCACCCTACCGGGGGCATTATAAAATTGTTTGAGTTTGTCATGTGACCACTACACTCACCCTCCTCATCCAACATCCTCCTTCTTGCTTCCTCCTCGTGTTTCTGCTTCTCCTGGAAAACATGAAATTTCAATCGCCAACTGATAAAATTATACTGATTTAAAAAATTATTAACTATGATAAGTATCAAAGGGGGTAATCACGTATTAGTCAAGATGGTGATGTCTATGCAGAGACACGTATTTTTGGCAGTTTAATACCCTTTAATATGTTTGTTTAATTTTTAAATGCCACTCACTTTCCAGCCATATCAGAAAGACAGGCATGAGATTTTATGTGGTATTAATATTTGCTTTATATCTAGACTTTACTCCCTACTAATTTTCTTAGTGGGTGCTGTAATTTTGTGATCCCGTTAAGAAATTGTGAAGCAACTTAGGTTGAGATACAGAGAGAATATAAATACGAAATAAATGCTAACAACTTTCTTGCTGATATGGCTGGAAAATGAGCTGCATTTAAAAAATTAATAAAAGTAATAAAGGGTATAAAAAGGTGAAAAATGTTTGTCTCAGCATAGACGTCGCCATCTTCACGATCATGTGATTTCCACCTATGAGTATAGACAACAATAGTTGCAATATAGTTTTCAACAGCAATTTTTTATTTTATTTTACTTACATGGTCAAAATGTAAAAAAAAACTAAGATCTTTTTTTTCCAATATTGTGATTTACTTAAAGACGTCCAATAATGATGGTATATAAACAGAAACACANTTTTATACCCTTTTTTCTGTTTGTTTAATTTTTAAATGCCGCTCACTTTCCAGCCATATCAGAAAGACAGTCATGAAATTTTATGTGGTATTAATATTTGCTTTATATCTAGACTTTACTCACTACCAATTTTCTTAGTGGGGGCTGTAATTTTGTGATCCCGTTAATAAATTGTGAAGCGAATAAGGTTGAGATATAGAGAGAATATTAATACGAAATAAATGCTAACACCTTTCATGCTGATATGGCTAGAAAATGAGCTGCATTTAAAAAAAATAATTAAAGAAATAAAGGGTATAAAAAGGTAAAACATATGTTTGTCTCAGCATAGACGTCGCCATCTTCACTATCATGTGATTTCCACCTATGAGTATAGACAACACTAGTTGCAATATAGTTTTCAACAGCAAAGTTTTTTTTTTACCTACATGGTCAAAATGTAAAAAAAAAAAAAAAATCTTTTTTTTCCAATATTGTGATTACTTAAAGACGTCCAATAATGATGGTATATAAACAGAAACACACATGTACAGTTAAAACAAGATGGCCATCAGGGACCTTGGCTTCTCACCTAAGTTCATAATATTAGGAATGTGCAAATAATATTGATATAGTTTAATGGTAATAGACTCTACTACAATTTGACATAGTAACCAAGTTTTTGACTCCACTTGACCAAGTTTCAAAGTTTCATTATAGGTCACGCCCTAATATGTTCAAGTTTATCAAACTACTTAATTGTTCAATCAAAAAAGTGTTAAGAAAACTTGCCATTTTTTGTTTAAAATGCTTTATAATGAGAGAAAATGTGCTATATGTGTAGTATAAATTATATATCTTTCACAACGACAATAAGCTTAAAATACTGTTATATTTGTTAACATTATTAAACTTCGTTTTTACATTATGTGATCACTTTGTATTAACCTAATCCATTTGACTTTCTCACTAAAACATGGTGTATGTCATTCCTTTTTTAATTGATCTTTCCTCAAAAAGATGTATGTTTTGTATATAATTGTGACGCATGCTGTTATTGCATATGTATGTTTATGGCGATGAGCTGTATGCTTAAGCTAAAATAGAATATTCTGTTCTGTTCTGTTCTGTTCAAACAAATGTTTTGATTATGTGTCATGCTTATTGGACAATATTAACTGTAAAGTCTTCATTGTTTAAATACGCTTTTTCTACACTTTTACATAGTGACATGATCCATTGTAAGGGACAATAGTTCTGACCATGTTTCAGGAAGATTTGGCCAAGAAATGTAACCTCTAAAGAGCCAGCATGTAAAATTTTAATGATTCATAAAAGACAAAAAACAATTGTAAAAATTCAGCATTAAAAAGTTGTCTTCGCTCTTCAGGTGAGCAAGAAAGTGCAAACAAACCTTCGTTACATCCTGCCCTTTATCAACATGTTATGTACTGAAAATCAGGTGAAATACATGGGTACACATTATAAGTAACAGATATTTATATACACCATTGCAATAATTGTGTGCATTAATAAATCAATGGAAGCAATACTTACATATATATATATGTACAATGGAACATTTCAAAGGGCCATAACTCTGTGAAAAATTATCCGACCAGAACCGGCTGATAATATGCACATCCCCTCTTGGTAGTGAAGCTTCCCATAAAGTTTCATTGCATTCCGGTCATTAGTTGCTGAGAAATAGCCCGGACAAAAATCCGGACGGACGCGCGGACGCACAGACGCACGGACGCACGGACGGACAGATGAAGATTTTGGGGGAGCATAAAAAACAAACATGTGAATTAATGTATTTTCAGTAAAATTGTGTCTACAAATCAGCGTCCTAACATGATAGAGTAAAAAAAAAATCAATTATTATTGAATTTTGGAGATTTTATTTTCTTATTTAATTATCATTCTCATTAAGTTGTCCATTGAACATTTTTTTTTAAAGTCTAACAATGTCCATCTATATTTTTTTCATAATTTTTACATTGAACGTTATTCGTTTTAATAAATGAAACACTATTAAATGGCACCATGAAATTACATGTACATCGCAATTGCAATAATATAACAGTAGCGTTAACAAACAAGAGATGTGTTTGTCAGAAACACAATACCCCCTTCTGCGCCGCTTTGATTTGTTTAACCTTTGACCTTGAAGGATGACCTTGACCTTTCAACACTCCAAATGTGCAGCTCCATGAGATACACATGCATGCCAAATATCAAGTTGCTATGATCAATATTGCACAAGTTATGACCAATTTTCGAAACCTAAACGCAAGTGTGACGGAATTTCAGAAGGACAGACAGACGGACAGACAGACGGACAGTGCGATCACTATATGCCACCCTACCGGGGGCATAAAACTAAAATACAGTACATTTTATTTTAAAGAAACGCAACAAGTAAATGACTTTTTTGAACAACGTGGTATGAACAGATAAGCATCAAATTGTAATTATGACTGAGATTTGATGATAAAGCTATTATCACAGCTATTAAAGCACGGGTAAATCACAGACATGTGGATGTCATTTCTAATACAAAACAGGACGCGCGTATTTAGCACATACGTCACATAATGCGGTTTAGCAGACTTGAAAACATTAACAATCGTTTAGACTAACACCCTGTTAACTTTAAATGCGAATTAAATAAAATAAACAAAATGTTAAATTACTTATCAACATATTAAAATACAAAACTTAAGCTTAAGGTAGTTTAACATGTGTTTATGTTAATAACTGCATCAAAAAATAGCGACTGTTAGTTTACTCGCCAGGTAAAGGTTAAAAGACCTGGCGACCGGGCTCTTAACTGTACATCAGTTTAAATGTAGACGTGAGTTTGAGGTGTAATAGTAATACGGAACTACCAAGTATTTCAGAATGTTGCATGTGGTAATTAAGGTCTGGAAGAACAATCAAACAACAGTTTCAAAAATGTAAAGCATAAAAACTGCATGAAAATAATAACGGCAAACCGTTAACTTTCACTCATGAACACATGTGAGTTGAGAACAAAACACGTTATGCAAGTTATTTGTGTTTCTGCTCGTAGTGCCTACAAATTAAGTGAGCTGATATGTTTGTAGGCGGCTTTGCACACTCTGCAGGCATGTGTTTTTTCTTCACAAAGTGTCTTCATATGTTCTCTCATATGAGCCCGAGTACTTATCTTGTGTTCACATATATCACACTCGATCTCTCGAGTGCGCTCTTCCCTGGTCGAGTGGGCATCCAAATCTGCTTGCGTTGCGAAGTCTTTGCCACAATAACGACATACATAATTCTTTGCGTCTCTGTGTGCATTTCACCTGTAATAATTCATAAGCATAATAATCACATGTATCCTACACGTACACTAATTATATTTTTTAATTAACTCGACAATAACACGGCTTCAGGAACATAATTTATAACAACTGGTCGTATTAGCCGAATATCGACTTGTCGTGCTTGCCTTGAATTTCGTTGCTTGTCGTATTAGCCAATTTGTTGGTGTACATTGGAAATGTCAT
>VMBQ01012846.1:0-18552 GCA_007657795.1 Dreissena rostriformis
ATGGTCACACAATATATGATTATCGATGTGCACGTCCATTAATGTGGAAATACATTTACCAAACAAATATGATTTAACTATACCGTTATGACATTATATGGGAAAGGCTGATTTTTTAAAACTTTAAAACAATGATCGAATTTTTCCTTGAATGGAATTAAAATAGTTCAATGAAACAAAGATAGGCTGTTGACGTTTTCGATACAGAATCATATATCTTATCGCAAAATCAAGCTCAAAATGCATCTTACTGAAATTGATTTTATTACATATGTTATCATTCAAACAACGATGATTCTATTTTGAACAATAAGTCTAATTGTAAAACAATATTAAAACATACGATCATTTGATATGAACTAGTTACTACGAATACTAGATTGGCAACTGTGGTGTGTTTCACAGTTACCATAACTGGTATAAGCTGTCGTATAATTATTGGTATATGTGGTAATTCGTAGAACATACCAGTTTAATGTACTTAATAAAAATAGTTTATTTAATACTGTTTGATTTGAGTGATTTTTCTGTCGAGTATGCTTAAGCCAAGCTTGCTTTAAATTTGTATTCTTCAAAAAGTCATTACGATACACGTTTTTCATATAAGATAAAACACCAAGCACTACAACAATGTTGTTTACTATGTTTTACTTAGAGCATTAAAAGCATATACGGAATAAAAATGTATCACTGATGTCGATATGCGTCCGGCATGCGCCTCGCAGGCTTCTCCATACCCGACGCATGTGCACTTGTTTGGGGAGAACGTTACGAAATAGGATGGCTCTTCTCCGGATACTCCATAAATACTTGAACAGACCCACAATCAATATTATTCAGACAAACCATGGAGAAGCTTTACATTGATGAATACATTTGTTTTCCAAATTATGTTTGCCTCCAGTAATTTTTCAGTGACTAGTGGGACACGCACCATCTTCTGACATAATGCGGCGCGTTCGTACATCAACTCAATAAAGAACACACACAATAAACGTTGTTCTGGCGCAGTTGGTTTACCACACACTGTTTAAATTGTTATTGTGGTGAAGTACAATTAACGTCCGAGGTAATCATCGTAGCATAGCCTACGCAGTTAAGGTACACGTCTTATTTGCTCAGCCGCATCATCTTAGGAAAACATTATTAAAACCGCGCGAATACAATTTCCAACAAAACCACTTACGCTTTTTACGTTAGTAGTATTTGCTTTTATTCATGTTAGTGTCTGACACTTTTTGATAAAGATATATAAGTGGAAAGCCATTGATCGTTAACTGTCTAGCAGTTCGTCGCATTATTCGTGAACAAGGTAATGCCTAGATGGACAAATAAGGACAATATGCAAAGCGGATGAACTTTGTCACGTTAAAAAGTACACAACTTCATGACCGTATTCGTTGTTCACGTGCGTGAACAATTTATATTACAAAACAAAGATAAACATTATTGCAAAGAAAACAGTACAAGAGTTAGTTCCGCTGTATCACACTGGTTTCATAATCAATGGGATACAGGGTCGACCTCAATCACTCCTTTACTTCCTTCTCGCACGATGCGTCATAGTTTAAACCTCAGTGTATAATATGCAATATTTTATTCATTTAATATTACTAGATTAGTAAACTTTGGTCATAGGCTTGTCTTGTAACCAATCTATGATTTAGGATTTAGTATTCCTCAAGTATAAGGACACGTTTAGAGCTGCACTCAAATTTTCAGTTTATAATTTTGACTATAATATTATCTACTAAATGCACTTAATAAGTCAATGAGGATTCAATATGTTTCCTTTTAAAATTTACAAAACTAATAAAACAAGACGTTATTTCTCTTACGCATCATTAATTATATTACGTTAAAATTAAATAAATTATGGCTGTTTAGCTGGCGGCAAGGAAAAAAAAACACTTATAGAATCACAAATTATAAAAGTTAACCTCTCACATTCCAATAAAAAGTAAGTGACAATTTGGAATATGCATGTCTTTTAACATATAACATACAAGTATTGAACAGTTGTGTTTATAATGTACTTTGAATGTCCTCAACCTTTCAGTGTCTTTTTATTTCAATCGTGGGTGCTGCAAACTAGAACTATGCATACATGTATTGTTGTGATAGCAATCAAAGAATTAAATGATAGTTAATTAAAATGTGCATTTTGCTGCAATTCTAAAAACTCGCGAATTCATATATCACTTTTTCCCCATAGTAAATTAACAATAGCGGAAATTTCAATTAAGAACAGCATACACTAATTGAATATGGTTTATGTCCTTTATAAACAAACTAAATCAAGTGACAATATAAACAGATAAAAACTTTCAAAATAATCAGAATAGGTAACACAACTATGTCGATGAAAATAGACCACGGCACACGTTGCAATACCCCCGATACCGTCACTTATACGACCCCTGTGAATATTGTCCTAAAGTGGATGATTCACTAGTTTTACAAAATGGGAAACGCAGCAAAGGTCTTTTAAGATCATAATTTAACGGGAATTACTCAGAACGTTAACGTAGGAAAATATAACGCTTTAACATAACACTTTTTCGATTGAAGATGACATACAAGCCATGTATCATTCAATTCAATACCGAAATTCAAAATCTGTCTTAAATTTGTGGACGAGCTCACGTTAGTTTTTCAGTTATTTCTTAATGATATGATGGCCCTGCAGTTGAAGATCAGTATCACTGTGCTTCGTTCAGCCCTGAATCCAGCCTGATTATGGCCTAGCAGTTTCTCGGCCCTTCTTTTCAATTTGTCGAGGATGTTGCGTAGCATAATTTTGTTTGGATGGCTGATTAGGCTGATGTCGTGGTAATTCTGGGACAAATATAGGTTTCTTTTTTATGGTAGGTGGAACGACATGAGACTGGGGACACTCCTTGGGCCACTTCGACTCCCATATTCTTACATAGTGTTATCACTGCTGCAGCCGTTGTCTCTCATCCGTGCTGAATCAGCTAATAAGGGACGTTGTCAACTTTCCCGGATATTTCCCTGCCTTCAGATTGAGCACTGTCTCCTCCACCTCTGTCTAGTATGGCATTTCGCCATCTTCTTCTGGCCTTGGATGGTTTTGAAAGGGACTTTGGTATAGTCGAAGCGGTTAGTTATAGAGGTCACTGCAATATTCAGTCCACCTGTTAAGGACTGCGGCACTCTCGTTCATGAGTTCCCCGTCAGCGTATGATATAAGACTTTCATTTGTCTGACTGGTCCTCTTGATGGTCTTGAGGGTCTTATACGCCGTCTTATTGTTGTCAGTGGACACAAAGAAGCTGTATTTTAAATGACGAAATTGTAACTACCCCATATGTATCCATATGAAGACATGTTAAATAAATTACTTACTTTTTAAAATTTGTTTAACCGACATGAACAAACAAATTAGCATATGCAAATTAACGCTTTAATATCACACGATAAACAGTAAACTATATGTACAGAATCCTAAATAGACTCTTTAACTACAATTTACATTGCGCTTGAACTTATGTGAATGGATAGGCAAGAAAGCGTTCTTAAAAACCAATGCATTGGTGTATGAGTTCATACTCCAGTCAAACCTTGTTCAAAATGTACAAATGATGCATTGAAGCACAACATCATCGATACGTTAACACTATTTCCACAAAATATAAAACGTTTAACGCTAAAACCATTACGGAACATTCCCGACTCCGGCCTTGAATCAATTTTTCCGGAAATATTCTAGGGAAATGTAACTGGAGGCTTGTGATGATAATTCCCGGAAATGCTTTTATTTCTTTCCATTAGTCTAGACTTTGACATGTCATTACTATGTGATGTTTTGCCGAAATTGGTCATTTACTATCTTTAGAACATGTTGCCGCACATTTTTAGTTTACAGGCGTGTCTGTCTGTCTAAGTGGTCATTTATGTATTAATCAAATAAAATGACATTTAAATGCAATTTTATGCAATACATATTCAATATGTAATACGTGGAAATAAATAAAGGACATACGTTTATATATAACAAAGCTTTTCGTTTTGTTTGTGGCGAAACATTTCGTGTGCATGTTTCTACCACCAAGACGTTTTTATTTAACATTCACATACGAGAACTCACCTTTTCTATGTCCTTATAATACAAGCAGAGGGACATCGTTTTTATGGTGTGTTTATTTACACAACCAATTCAACTATTAATCGAAGTTTGTGATTTACCGATGTCACTTATGTAATACATATTCAATATATAATACGCGTCGCCATTCGTATAATTACGGTTACACACAATTGCAATATGTTCATTTAAATATAAGCGCATGTTTAAATATGTTTAAAACTTTAACGTACAATTTCAGAAAATTGCAAAAAAAACACGATGTGATTGTCCTTAAGAAATAATGATCTCATCCCCCTCGTAGAATAATTATAACAAATACGTTTAATAATTTATAGAAAACGAATACAGACATAACCGACATAAACAATATATATTCGTGTAATATACTAAATTACTAAAAAAATTGTTTTATAAGACATTTAGTAACATGTCAAAATGTACCCTCTGTAATATGTTAAACGTATTTGATAAAAAGCCAGAGCTAACATCCATTTCCCAAGCAAAACCGTGTCGCGGCGCATTTACATTATCAAGTCGACGCCCGCATAAGGTGTCTGGTTCTATTCCAAGGCCGGTCACACAATTGTAGAGATTATTTTTANATACACGTTTTTCATATAAGATAAAACACCAAGCACTACAACAATGTTGTTTACTATGTTTTACTTAGAGCATTAAAAGGATATACGGTATAGAAATGTATCACTTATGTCGATATGCGTCGTAGCACAGCCTACGCAATTAAGGTACACGTTATTTGCTCAGCCGCATCATCTTAGGAAAACATTATTTAAGCCGCGCGAATACATTTCCAACACAACCAATTACGCTTTTTACGTTAGTAGTATTTGCGTTTATTCATTTAAGTGTCTGACACTATTTGATAAATATATATAAGTGGAAAGCCATTGGTCGTTAACTGTCTAGCAGTTCGTAGCATAATTCGTGAACAAGGTAATGCCTAGATGGACAAATAAGGACAATATGCAAAGCGGATGAACTGTGTCAAGTTAATAAGTACACAACTTCATGACCGTATTCGTTGTTCACGTGCGTGAACAATTCATATTTTTAAACAAAGATAAACATTATTGCAAAAAAAACAGTACAAGAGTTAGTTCCGCTGTGTCACACTATGATTTAGGTTTTAGTATTCCTCAAGTATAAGGAAACGTTTAGAGCTGCACCCAAATTTTCAGTTTATAATTGTGACTATAATATTATCTACTGAATGCACTTAATAAGTCAATGAGGATTCAAGCTGTTTCCTTTAAAAATCTACAAAAATAATAAAACAAGACGTAATTTCTCTTACGCATCATTAATTATATTACGTTAAAAATAAAAAAAATATGGCTGTTTACCTGGCGGCTAGGAAAAATAAAATAAAAACACTTATAGAATCATACAATTACAAAAGTAAACCTCTCACATTCCAAAAAAAAAATATGTGACAATTTGGAATATGCATGTCTTTTAACATATAACATACGAGTATTGAACAGTTGTGTTTATAATGTACTTTGAATGTCCTCAACCTTTCATTGTCTTTCTATTTCAATCGTGGGTGCTGCAAACTAGAACTATGTATACATGTATTGTTGTGATAGCAATCAAAGAATTAAATAATAGTTAATTGAACTGTGCATTTTGCTGCAATTCTAAAAACTCGCGAATTCATATGTCACTTTTTCCCCATAGTAAATTAACAATAGCGGAAATTTCAACTAAGAACAGCATACACTAATTGAATATGGTTTATGTCCTTTATAAACAAACTAAATCAAGTGACAATATAAACAGATAAAAACTTTCAAAATAATCAGAATAGGTAACACAACTATGTCGATGAAAATAGACCACGGCACACGTTGCAATACCCCCGATACCGTCACTTATACGACCCCTGTGAATATTGTCCTAAAGTGGATGATTCACTAGTTTTACAAAATGGGAAACGCAGCAAAGGTCTTTTAAGATCATAATTTAACGGGAATTACTCAGAACGTTAACGTAGGAAAATATAACGCTTTAACATAACACTTTTTCGATTGAAGATGACATACAAGCCATGTATCATTCAATTCAATACCGAAATTCAAAATCTGTCTTAAATTTGTGGACGAGCTCACGTTAGTTTTTCAGTTATTTCTTAATGATATGATGGCCCTGCAGTTGAAGATCAGTATCACTGTGCTTCGTTCAGCCCTGAATCCAGCCTGATTATGGCCTAGCAGTTTCTCGGCCCTTCTTTTCAATTTGTCGAGGATGTTGCGTAGCATAATTTTGTTTGGATGGCTGATTAGGCTGATGTCGTGGTAATTCTGGGACAAATATAGGTTTCTTTTTTATGGTAGGTGGAACGACATGAGACTGGGGACACTCCTTGGGCCACTTCGACTCCCATATTCTTACATAGTGTTATCACTGCTGCAGCCGTTGTCTCTCATCCGTGCTGAATCAGCTAATAAGGGACGTTGTCAACTTTCCCGGATATTTCCCTGCCTTCAGATTGAGCACTGTCTCCTCCACCTCTGTCTAGTATGGCATTTCGCCATCTTCTTCTGGCCTTGGATGGTTTTGAAAGGGACTTTGGTATAGTCGAAGCGGTTAGTTATAGAGGTCACTGCAATATTCAGTCCACCTGTTAAGGACTGCGGCACTCTCGTTCATGAGTTCCCCGTCAGCGTATGATATAAGACTTTCATTTGTCTGACTGGTCCTCTTGATGGTCTTGAGGGTCTTATACGCCGTCTTATTGTTGTCAGTGGACACAAAGAAGCTGTATTTTAAATGACGAAATTGTAACTACCCCATATGTATCCATATGAAGACATGTTAAATAAATTACTTACTTTTTAAAATTTGTTTAACCGACATGAACAAACAAATTAGCATATGCAAATTAACGCTTTAATATCACACGATAAACAGTAAACTATATGTACAGAATCCTAAATAGACTCTTTAACTACAATTTACATTGCGCTTGAACTTATGTGAATGGATAGGCAAGAAAGCGTTCTTAAAAACCAATGCATTGGTGTATGAGTTCATACTCCAGTCAAACCTTGTTCAAAATGTACAAATGATGCATTGAAGCACAACATCATCGATACGTTAACACTATTTCCACAAAATATAAAACGTTTAACGCTAAAACCATTACGGAACATTCCCGACTCCGGCCTTGAATCAATTTTTCCGGAAATATTCTAGGGAAATGTAACTGGAGGCTTGTGATGATAATTCCCGGAAATGCTTTTATTTCTTTCCATTAGTCTAGACTTTGACATGTCATTACTATGTGATGTTTTGCCGAAATTGGTCATTTACTATCTTTAGAACATGTTGCCGCACATTTTTAGTTTACAGGCGTGTCTGTCTGTCTAAGTGGTCATTTATGTATTAATCAAATAAAATGACATTTAAATGCAATTTTATGCAATACATATTCAATATGTAATACGTGGAAATAAATAAAGGACATACGTTTATATATAACAAAGCTTTTCGTTTTGTTTGTGGCGAAACATTTCGTGTGCATGTTTCTACCACCAAGACGTTTTTATTTAACATTCACATACGAGAACTCACCTTTTCTATGTCCTTATAATACAAGCAGAGGGACATCGTTTTTATGGTGTGTTTATTTACACAACCAATTCAACTATTAATCGAAGTTTGTGATTTACCGATGTCACTTATGTAATACATATTCAATATATAATACGCGTCGCCATTCGTATAATTACGGTTACACACAATTGCAATATGTTCATTTAAATATAAGCGCATGTTTAAATATGTTTAAAACTTTAACGGACAATTTCAGAAAATTGCAAAAAAAACACGATGTGATTGTCCTTAAGAAATAATGATCTCATCCCCCTCGTAGAATAATTATAACAAATACGTTTAATAATTTATAGAAAACGAATACAGACATAACCGACATAAACAATATATATTCGTGTAATATACTAAATTACTAAAAAAATTGTTTTATAAGACATTTAGTAACATGTCAAAATGTACCCTCTGTAATATGTTAAACGTATTTGATAAAAAGCCAGAGCTAACATCCATTTCCCAAGCAAAACCGTGTCGCGGCGCATTTACATTATCAAGTCGACGCCCGCATAAGGTGTCTGGTTCTATTCCAAGGCCGGTCACACAATTGTAGAGATTATTTATATATATATACTTACTCTGTCATTCTCCTTCTATCTCTAGTAAGAAAAATAGTTGTTGTCACCAGCTGCCATAAATATGTGCAATTGGTAATGGTAAAATAGCTAATTTATAAGTTGCTTATGTTAAAATGTGAGCCGTTAAATGCCGGAAATACTGCTGAATACTGTGAACTCTACAATTTAAATCCATAACGAGAGTGTTTTGAGCGAGATGGCATTTTGTGCATGATTACATTATTGTAATCGAGGATTGTTTTTCTCAAATTATTTTACAATATGGAACACTCATGTTCAGACAATTGTCTCTAAATTATCGGTATGCATTACATCCATGCTAACTGATGTACTGTGACCGAGGTAAAGACTATTGCACTTTTCTCAAATTGAAAATGTTATGAGATCCATCTGCAAACTATGAGGTAATAAAATATTATCTTGGAGTAAATACAATGTTTTGTGTTCCTGATGCGTTGTGCTCTCTTCAAATAATCGCATCTGTATTAGAATGTAGCATCTATATTGTCGTTAAAATTTGGGATGCATACAATAATCGTTTACATTTTTAATTTAATGAGCGAGTAAGTAATTTCTGCGTCCAGGTAATATTCCCTCAAACACAATTATGATCGTTTCGGATGCTTTTGGTAGACAAAACGTTTACAATACTGTATATGAAGTTAATATTTTATAATTATTATCCCACATTCATGTGAATAAGTATCCTAAAATAAATATAGGAATGCTCAACCTCCAGAGATAGTGTTGGACAGTTTACAGACAACATACAGCACAATAAATTTCACATATAATACTTCAACGGAATTTTTGTGACGCTTAATGATTCAGCAACTTCAAAAACGAAAANATATTGTCACGGCCCATTGTAAATATTGACATCAAAGGTTGACATTTATCTTTGAGCTATGATTCCGATTCAAGTCCACTGCACCCAGGATTATGTCGGTAAATAAACCAATGAATTTTTAATTTCGCGTCATACGTTGCTTTGTTATACTGTTTTTATTTGTGAGCGAAGCAGACGCAATTTTGCAAATCACTATAGCTTAGCTACGGTAGGGCCCGTAACCCATGACTGCCTGTGTGGATAACTGCAGTAACATTTAGCAGACGACAATAACCACCTCATTGCATCTGCCTGTTTTCTCTGGTGCACTATATAGTGTGTATTTAACAGCTTGTAAGACAACGTTGGCCAGTCTAGTGTTTATCATTGAAATCTGTACATATTGGCTGCTTTCAGGGAAAACGGGGCTTAATACATGTCAAATAAGATAAGCCTGTGCACACTGATAAGCTGTATCAATGATTTGAAAAAAAACACACATCTCGACATGTGCTTTAAAGACGGGTTGTGGTCATTTCAAACTTGCGATATAAAAAGCTATAACATATTTTTTTTAAACTGAGTTGCGTCTAAGATTATACAACAGCGAACAAATTCAGTGCCTTCAGCTCTTTGATTACCTTAATGCTGTCAATTTTAAAGTGATTTATATTAAAAACATTCGGAGTATTTACTAATAATTAGCCGCAAAACATGCAATTGCTACACGTACTGTATGTATTACAATGCGTGCACTCAAGCAGACGACAACATCCATTTAAGCCGAGTAATTTCAACGCTAACAATGTATCCAGAATACATGGCAATGCTTTCTTATTTTGTGATTTTCTTTATATTTACGAATAAAAACAATATAATATGATGGCATTCGTTTTGGCGGGCTGGTTAGAACAATGCTTTTTGGTTTTTGAATGCTGTTTATAACCAAGCTTGCCAGTAAGGCGCCTGCAAGCTGTTAACCAGAATCTTATACTCTCAAACAAAGTATTATCGAAGAAAATGCTTTTGCTATTTGCATAATGTGTGCCCGTGTTAAATGTTAACATAATAGTATAGACTACATCAAATTGCCGTCAGATAACATGCTTTTGCTATTTGCATAATGTGTTTCCGTTGTATAGCCATATATCACCAAACAATAATGTTAAGTATGATTTTATGATGCCACAGTATTCGTGTTCTGATGCATATTTGTAAAGCATCTTTTATTTTTAAATTATTGATGGTAATTTTAACTGGGCATTTTTGATTATTATTATTTGTTTGAGTTTTTAAGTAAAATATAAAAAAAAAATATGCATACAAGCTTTGTATGTCGCAAGACGAAATTAAACCGAAGGAAATCAAACTTGTAAAAAATTAATAAGTTTGCTTGTTTCAAAAAGGAAGATGTTTTAAATATGCGTTGGTACAATTACAGTTTCTTTGTGTTATCATGAAACATGACTTCATATTCCTAGATTGTTTTGATCATGCTGACGTTCTTTGGTACAATTTTATCTCCGAAAAGTATGCGTATTTAAGTGTTGATTGACAACTAAAACACGTGCGCGAAATTGTTTTTAGGACGAATTCGGTGAAGAGTAGTAAAACACTTTTGCATTTATAACTCTTTAAATGGCTTCACCCACGCTAATGGTAGAAGATTGTCGATACGACGATTTTTTTAATCTGTGTCACTGATTCAAACAATAAGATTCACATGTATGCACTTATTTAACGTTGACATTTGAAGTGCGCGAAATATTGGTAAATCTAGAATGTTTTGTTGAAAACAACACGTGGGTCACTTATATGACTTCAAACCAAATGTCAGAATGGTTACAACAGTTCAGATTTTCCAGTAATTTGGGAAATTTTTGTCATCCTTTTAAGTTAAAGGTAATTGGTTCGAACCTAGCTTGGGACAAACTGCTGTGTGTTTTGTTTAATGATGCTCTAAAAATTCGTGGGTAAAGTCTTGCATTTTTAGGCATTTACAAAATGTAGTGTCTGGAGGGCATCGTTGTACAGGCTACATTTTCAACTATATTACGTTGTCATTTCGAAATTAAAAGAAAACACATTATACATATGAGAATTTCCCTTTCCGAACACTATCATTTTAAGAATTATTTTATAAATCTATGTATAAACATTGTTTACGGAACGCTATCATTGTTTTCATTTTGTGTGATGGTGATATTTCTTCCTGTTGATGTTGTACTTGTTATGTAATGACTCGTATTGTGCTCGGTTTGAGAACAGTCAAATAACGACGTTATGCTTGAGCGCCAACACATTACGTTTCATATCCACATAAAATAGTTATTGCAATTCAGCAATAAATATTAATTTAAGAACCAACTTACTATCCAACGATAAAAAATAATTCGGGTATAACACGTTATAAAAGTAGCTAATATAAAAAGAGCAATTAAAAACATTTAATTCAAATATATTAGATATACTTGCTTCCGGGGTATTACCGAGAAATTAATGTTTAAATACAGTTAACAATAGTACACATTTTGATCGCACAGGCGCGTGAAAATAATTTCATTGTTCTTACTCTACTGAGAGCATCTATCACGGTAATACTCCGAAGGCTGCAAATATCCTCTATTTATTTTAGAAAAAACAAATTTCAGTCATGAAATTAACTGAATTACACAATCAATGAGACTGATACAAGTTCTAAACAAATACAAGCGTGATACACACAATTTATTTTAATTTTTCTAAACAATTCTCGTAAAATGCTAAAACAAATCAAAACTTATTTGTGTCAAATATACTATGTTTATCACTTCTAGCCATACACGCCAAAGTCAACCGAACATTTGTATTGATATCAGAATGAAGTCCGTCTACTAGTATATGAAAACAGAAAACGCTAGTATCGGATACGGATTTTCGTACTTTATTGTCAAATAGAAAATATGTTAATGCCTTTAAACGATAGGTATATAATAAGAAAGGAAATCGTCCCTGATGCGTCCTTAGAATACAAACTTATAGCTTTTGAACAATTTTGGAATACAAACTTATAGCTTTCGAACGTTTTGGAATACAAACTTATAGAGTTTGAACGCTTTGAAAAACCCACTTAACGCGTTTGAACGATGGCATACAAACCTAAAGCGTTTGAACAATTTGGAATTCAAACGTATTGCGTTTGAACGACTGGTAAGTTTAATAATATTTGTCCCTTGGCTCCTTTTGGCTGCTTAACACTTTCCTATTGCATAACACAGCATGTTCAACCGCACAAATATAGCCTAAAACGTATTCACCCATGTATAGTTCCGTTTTGTTTCTAAGCACTTTTAAATAGTTCTTATTTTGAAGAATGACATGGCGCTTTTTCTTATTTTCATTTCCAGACCATTGACATAAGATAAACATCTGAAATGTCCATGAGCAGCGTTATGACCTTATTTCAATTATTGGCGATTCATTGCAATGTGTCAATTTAAATGGTTTATAACAAACTTGTTCAGAAATTAACCTGCATATACACATCATCTATTAAATTAAATATGTGTTGTTTGTTTTAAAGTAGTACAATTACCATGTAAATATTTACGTATTTATTTGCACATGTTGTCCTACATGAACGGCGAAATATCTACACACGTTTTACTAGCTTGCATACATTCATGTATTTTTACTTCTGACCCAATAATAACGATACAAGAGAACATTTTACAGTTATATATAATAATTATTGTAAAAATAAACTTAACATATCCTTATTAACATTTTTTTTTCTGTGTTGCTATATGAAAGGCGAATCTTTAAGGCTATAAATAGTATGACAATTCGTACCGATTAAGTCGCATGCACAAGAATGTTCTACGTTCTAGAAACACTGGCATTTCTTTTAAAAATCGGATATACTGGTCACGATAGTGCTCTTATAATTCAAAATATGGAACTGTTGCTCTTATTGTCCCCTGGAACAACTATCTGTAGAAAAATGGAAACTTGCTGTGCCATTCAAAGTTTCATATGCGATTGGACCGATCGGTTATGTTCTAAAACCTGACATTGTCAATGTTTAAGTGCAAATAGTCTTACTAGAGGGATTTGAAATCTTATAGGTTACGTTTTATTCACCAGTTGTTTTTAGCTCGCCAGGCATCAAGATGCACGCTGTTGACACGATTTTTTTAAATCTCTAATTGTATTATTATAGAGTTCTCAAATAAAGAATATATTTTATACGGAACTTTTAACGGTCAATTAGGATACATACTTGTAAAATTTGCGCGAATGATAACCCCATTTTAACGTGTCTCTGTATTGGCTTATAATGTTTTAGGGACTACTTTTGGATAGATAACTATTAAGTAAAGCCACAATTGAATCAAAAAGATTCAAGGGAAGTGTCCTTCTTGATTAGACTGTGTGGAATGCATGGATAACTTCGCATTTTAGTATAGAGTAAATGCTTCAAACTAAATTAATGTATGTATGTATGGCTGATGTACNTTTAACGGTGCACAGCACAACACCGACATGGACTTTATGTCAATGTTGTACAACATACCACCGGAGTCGATTCCGGCTAATGTTATATACACAATACCAACATGGACTATGTGATAATGTTGCTCGATACACTACCATCGTGGTCTCTTTGTAACACCGACATTGATATAATGCTGAAAAACACAACATCGACATGGATACTCTTATAATGCTAAATAACCATAACCGGCATGGACTGGATGATACTGTTGCACAACACATAAACCGACATGAACACTGTGGTAATTTTGCACAACACATATCGTTACGGAAGCTGTGCTTATTATACAAACCTTAACACTGGTATGTTATTTGATCTGAGGTTTCCTACCATCATTCCAGCTGAAATCCTGTTCCTGTTGTTCGGCCTGTACCTGTGCTACCGAGTAAGGGCGGCGCCAGCGGAGTTCCGGGAGGGCTTCTACATCTCGCTCACCATCCTCCTCGAGTTTGCATCATCCTTGGGGTTTTATGTTGTACGGTGAGTAGCAATGCAGCGCTTGTGTGAGCGTTTTATGTTTTACGCTGGGTTGGCAAGCACAACTTGTGTGGGCATTGTTTTGTACGGAGATTGCTGAAAAGCCTTGCCTTGAAAGGCGTTTTATATTGTACGCTCAGTATTAATGGAATTCTTTTATTGGGATTTTATTTGGAAGGGTTGATAAGCTAAAACGTTTGTAAAAACGTTGGCTATTTATGGGCACGGCGAATACCATAGTAACGCTCATGTGGCCGCTGCGATTTTAAGGTGAGTTACTAAGAAACGCTAATGTGGACGCTGTTTGTTTGACGATAAGTTATTAGGAAACGCTTACGAGGTCGTTAAATATTGCACGGTGAGTTTCCAAGCAACGCTTATGTGGCCGTTTAATTTTGTACGTTTTAGACGTTTTGTGTTGCACAGTGGGTTACCAAGCAATGCTTCTATGGTAGTTTCATTATATATGATAAGTTGGCTAGCAAACCCTTGCTGGGGCGTTTCCTGTTGTACTTGAAGTAGCAAAGCAATTTTTGTATGAGGTTTTATTTGAAATAGTGGGTTGGCTATCAAAGCTTTTTTTGCGTTTTATGTAAAACGGCGAAATCCCGAGCATTAAACTTGTTGATTGATATTCATGATATTACAAAGACATGTTAGTTTCTTAAGAAATACCCTCGTAGTCCTAATATATCGAAGTTCGTGTTATATTAAGAGGAGATACTGAGCTATGCTGGAAAGGCGTTTTGTGTTTTACGTTGAGTCACTGGAACACACATGAAATTGTATGTTCTAGCGAGAGTTACAAAGCAACGCTTGATAGGCTGTTTTGTTGTACGGTGGGTTGGCTAGCAACGCTGGAGTTAAACGTTTTATGTTGTAATGGGATTTGCTAGTAGTGCTTGGCATATTTACGTATCGTGTTATCGTTTGATAAATGGTATAGCAAAAATACACCATTGGTATCTATCGTATTGCTACCTAATTTCGAGCCTGTATTCATTAAGCAAAATATAATTGTATTATCCCCCGCCAAAGGCGGAGGGATATTGTTTTGGTGTTGTCCGTCCGTCCGTCCGTCCTTCCGTCCGTCCGTCCGTCCATCCTTCCGTCCGTCCGTCCTTCCGTCCGTCCTGACGTCCGTCCGGCACTTTGGTGTCCGGAGCCATATCTTGGAAGTGCTTTGGCGGATGTCATTGAAACTTGGTATGAGTATATATATGGATAAGAGGATGTTGCACGCCAAATGTCATTGAACACCATATGTTAATAACGGAGTTATGGCGCTTTATCTATATTCTGTGTCAATGCAGCATGTTGAGGTATACGTAACGTCTGTGACAAAGCTCTAGTTTGGCGGGGATATCAATTCAACGAATTTGCTTGTTTGTCGATTCATGAGTTTTTGACCAGTCGTTTAAAGAATAAATTTGTTTTCATTTGCCCTTTCCAAGCCAGCCATTTTGTTGCAATCGTCCGAATATAAGAACACATACGAAGTGAAATGTAAAAAATACAATCATCCAAACACTACTGTTAATGTATTATGTTTTGCAGGCATATATACTGGTTAACGTTACATCCGGACTACCTGTTTCTGATGTACTTTTTACGGTGCCAAGTGACGGTCAGTACCACACTCGTGCTGGTGTTTGGACCAAAGGTAAGCTTGGTTGAGAACATGAGTTGCAATTTTTGATGGTGTGTCATAGAAGCAAATAGGGAAGTGGTTGTCATCAACGAGAATAGAACATGATTTTGGTGTGATAAAACCGAATAGGATGTCGGTTGTCAAACCACCGAGGTGATTTCTTAAGCTCGAACGGTAGAGAATGTGTAACACAACATGCATGAGTTGATTGTCACATCATAACGGAACGGGAGATGAGATTTTTAAAAGCCTGGAAAGAGGATGTAATAAAACCAACCCGATAAATGGGGTCAGAAAACCGAACAGGACAGTGGTTGTCATAAAAATGAACGAGAGAGTGGGCATCATACAAACTGCAGATGCGAGTGGGTTTCAAATAGAAACGAACGGACAATTTGACCGAGAAAACTGCACAGGATAGTGGATGTCACATAACCGAAAGGGAGAGTGGTTGTCATACAACCGAACGAGAGAGTGGTTGTCATAAAACTAAACGGGAGAGTGAGTGCCATTGGACTGAACGGGATAGTGGTTGTCCAAAAACTAAATCGGATAGTGGTTGTCAAAAAACTAAACGGGATAGTAAGTGTCATAAAACTAAACGGGAGATTTGGTGCCATTGAAATGAACAAGAAAGTGGTTGTCATAAAACTGAACGGAAGCGATCGTGTCATTGAACTGAACGGGAGAGTAGGTGCCATTAAACTGAACAGGAGAGTTCGTGTCATAAAACTGAATCGGCGAGTGGGTGTGATAAAACTGAACGGGAGAGTTGGTGCCATTGAACTGAACGGGAGAGTGTGTGTCATACAACTGAACGGGAGAGTTCGTGTCATTAAACTGAATGTGAGAGTGGGTGTGATAAAACTGAACGGGTGAGTGAGTTCCATCGAACACAACGGTAGAATGGGTGCCATATAACTAAACGGAAGAGTTGGTGTCATTGAACTGAATGGAAGAGTGGGTGTCATACAACTGAACGGGGGAGTTCGTGTCATAAAACTGAACGGGAGAGTGAGTTACATCGAACACAACGGGGGAGTGGGTGCCATAAAACTAAACTGAACTGGAAAGTAGGTATCATAAAACTGAACTGGAAAGTTGCGGTCATAAAACTGAACGAGATACTGGATTTTATACAACTGAACAAGATTAGATGTTTCCTAAATCAAAACTCGAAATTGATTGTCACAAAACTGAACGAGTGAGTGGATTTGATACAATTGAACGAGATTAGATGTTTGCATAAATCCAAAGTGGAAAGTGGTTGTCAAAAAACTGAACAAAAGAGTGGATTTGATACAATTGAACGAGATTAGATGTTTCCTAAATCCAAACTGGAAAGTGGATGTAAAAAACTGAACAATAGAGTGGATTTTATACAATTGAACAAGTTTATATGTTTCCTAAATCCACACCGGATAGTGGGTGTCACAAAACTGTAAAAGAGAGTTGATTGTATACAATTGAACGAGATTAGATTTTTCCTAAATCTAAATTGAAAAGTGGTTGTCACAAAACTTTACTGGAAAGTGGTTTTCACAAAACTGATGTGGAAAGTGGGTGTAACAAAACTGAATTGGTAAGTGGATGTTATAAAACTGAACCAGAAACTGAGTTCATTAAACTAACGAGAGAGTGGATTTTATACAACTGAACAAGATAAGATAGATGTTTCCTAAATAAAAACTGTCGTTGGTGTCATAAAAACTGAAGTGGAAAGTGGGTGTCTCAAAACTGAACTGGACAGTGGGTTTCATAAAACTGTATGAGAGAGTGGATTTAATACAACTAAACGAGATTGCATGTTTCCAAAATCCAAACGGGATTGTGGGTGTCACAAAACTGAACGGGCATGTGGGTGTCACAAACATTGAACGAGAGAGTGGATTTTTATACAACTGAACGAGCATAGATGTTTCCTTAATCAAAACTGGGAAGTGGATGTCACAAAATTGAACGAGAAAGTGGGTGTCCTATAACTATTATAGGGGAAAGTGTAATAGAAACAAACAGTACATGGTTTATCAAAACTGTTAACTAATAGAAATTCGCTGTATCAACATCAAAGGCATAGTGGATGTTATTAGATCGATCGGCAAAGGGAAGGGGAGGGGCGGGTTTATTGCTTTACAGCAATCATGAGATATTTAAGTTCAAGTCTTTTGAAAGCCATCTGGGATGTAGTCGTGCATTTGAGCATTCATGATGTTACTTTTTTGAAGATTTTTAAGCATCTTAATGACATAATAATGGACAATAAACATAGTACGGATTCTCGTAACTATATGTTCATCAAATGAATATGTAACGAAGTATGGCATATGTGTTAAGATGATAAATAATTAAATCCTCCATCCTAAGATAGCCTTTATTAATAAATAAGTCCTTTAATAAACGCCACACTTAACATTAACACCAGTGAAACGTTTATCGTTTGTTTTTCTTCACAGCTTTGGTACGCCCATAGACCTCTGGACGACAGAAACATTCGGAACAGAGCTTACTCGACGTCAGACGTCCCCGATAATATGGCACCGGAAGCTATAAAATTGAACGTTGGCATCTAGTCTAACGGTGACGTCGACGTAGGTGATATGGATCCGGAGGATATAAGGGTAATTACTTTTTCTCATAATTCAAGATTTAAAAAATTATTATTGAATACTTTTTATACGCCCGTTTTTTTCAAAACGGGACGTATCATAGTTTCACCCTTGGCGGGCGGGCGGCGGG
>VMBQ01012849.1:7817-18444 GCA_007657795.1 Dreissena rostriformis
TATTGACCTTCAAGTGTGAATTTGACCTTTCGAGAATAATGACTTCTGCATATTTATGAAATATTTAAGCCAAATTCCATGACAATCTGTAAATACATACCAGTCTCACTCCGGACTTAATGCATGTGCATAACGTTTTGTCGCAGATAAGCCTGTGCAGTCAACACAGGCTAATTAGGGACAACACTTTCCGCTTTGATGGAATATTTTGTTTAAAAAGAAGTCTCTTTTAAACGAAAAATCCAGTCTAGAAGGAAAGTTTTGGTCCCTGATTAGCCTGTGGAGACCGCACATGCATCAAGGCCTGTTTTCCATGAGCGAGGCTCGAATCGGGGCTAAAACTTTTCACCTTTAAGTGTGGCACATTTATTACAAATTTGAGAGAAATTTCGTAAAAATCTGTCAATACCTTCTGCACATTTATTAAATATTAGAGCGAAGTTTCATGAAAATCTGTCAATGCCGTCTGCACATTTATTAAATATTAGAGCAAAGTTTCATGAAAATCTGTAAATACCTTTTTATAATCCGTGTCGAGACTAGAGGAGCCGAAATCAAAAAAAGAGCAGGGTAGGCTTGGCACATAACTCTGAAATAGGACAAAATATCATTGTCACGTGAGGTTGGAATTCATGCAAACTGATGTTTTAATTGAACCATATCATTCACATACTGTTTTCTGAAAGCCAAATCAACCATCATATGAGTAAAGAAGGCTGATAAACCCGGCAGGATGTCCAAAAAACGTTAGCTGTTTTTTGCACCTTTAGCAAAATTCCCATATCAATCGTTGGGCTCTAATGAGTTGGAAACGTTTCTCCATTAAAATAGCCACTTAAAAATATGTGCTTTGAAAGAATCTTACCAACTGTGAATATCATAATTGTACTGCTTTTTCTAGAATATTTATCAAGTTTTACCGAAAAATTGTAACAATAATAATTGACAGAATGCTTTGGTAACACTTAACGCTTTAATTCCCATTCATTAACTTATCAACAAAGTAAACTTCAATCTATTCTAAGCAAATGAACACTATCTGAACTTGTTATAAATAAAAACAATGATCTAATTAATTCCAACAACGACGGAAGAACCTGGTATGGATGGTGCATGCTATGTTTTTGCCATAGCAATATCCAAACTTTGAAGAAACTTACTGCATACACACATACACAAAATCAACAACTCAATACTATCCTCTCAGAAAACATCACTGTCTTTCAAAAACAAGGCGTCTGTCAAAAACAAGCCGCATTGAAGAATCGACAAAAACAAACAATATTCTACTCGAAACCAGTCTTGTTTTTTTGTTGTTTTCGGCAGAATGCAAGATCTAAGGTAGATTGATGAACTCTTGATATGTTTATTCTCCTTCTATCTATTCAGGAAGGCATATTTTAGGATGGCTGATAAGCCAGAACCAATTTCTGGAAAAACTGGGCTTAATGCATGTGCATAAAGTGTCGTCCGAGATTAGCATGTGAAGTCCTGACAGGCTAATTAGGGACATCACTTTCTGCATTCACGATATTTTTCATTGAAAAGAAGTCTCTTCTTATCAAAAATCCAGTCTACGTGGAAAGTGTCTGAGTCTGCACAGGCTTATCAGGGACGAATGTTTAGGCACATGAAATAAGCCAAGTTTTCCAAGCTCAGCCAGAGTCTACTGTAGAGTACACAGAACTTCTTAAATCAAGGATTGTGTGAAACATTCCACCATCAGATACAGTAATGTCACTCTCAACTCCCCATATAGTCAACATACTCATCTGTTATCACGTTTGAATAATATTATGCTGTTTTAAGGCAATACATGAGATTTGTTTTTTATTTGGCTTTTTACCTAATAAACTGTGTCAACAGTGACTGTTATTCAACAGCTCAAAAGTTTTAAAATTCCAAATGTAATGCTTGCACTGTATTCCAAATCTCATAATGCATGAATAGAAAAGAAAACCTTTGGTTAATATTTAAAGTGTTAATCTTTTAACTATTGATTGTGCTATTTGTTAAGTAATTAACTCACTACATGTTTTCTGTTTTCACATTGACTTGTTGCAAACTGTTAACTTTGCATTATTTTTCGTACAAATCAAGCCAGTGGGGGTTTTACCAGGGGAACAAAACACTTTACATTGCATCTTTTCTACATCGATAATGATGTAGCAATTATGTAATAAAATCATATCAGTTGGGAAAAGAACACTTAAACAATAACACAAAAAAAACTAAAAGAAAGAAAACAACAATAAAATGAATGCCCTTTTATTCTGATAGCTTGATTAAAACAAAGCATTTACAAATATTAAAACATCCAACCAACTGACTTTTAAACACAATAAAATGCTAATGTTAATACAATTGACGCACATGTAATTTTAATATTCGTACTACTACCATAAGTAAGATCTTTCATGTTCAGGAAGAAAGTTACAAGTGCCTTTAAAATATACTCTTACAATCAACAACAATAGGACGTCAAGTTGTAGCGTTTGTTCCGTCTTAGATAAGACTGACCCAAATACTGAGTGATTTTATTATGAATAACTCTTTGAACAGACTTGTTTTCAATACTTAATGCCGATACAAAGTTACAGTCTGCATGAGCTTTATCATGCCAATATTTTGATTATTGATCTTTAAGTATGACCTTGACCTTTGAGCAAGGGACAATGGCCTTGTACAATTTGTTGTTACCCGATGGTGAATATCTTTGGCAAAATATTGTAAAATTGCCAGTTGGATGACTAAGTTGTTGTCCACACAGACTGAATCATGACGATATTTGACCTGTGAGTGTGACCATGACTCAGCCAACGACAGTGTGGTGTTGCGTGTGACAAGTCATCTCCACGTGCTTAATATAAGTTTTAAGTAATTAAAAAAAAATCGGATAAAGGATGAAGTTACAGTCTTGAGAAGATATATCATGCCTAATTTGACCTTTGATACTTACTATGACCTTGACCTATGAGCCAGAGACAGGGTTCTTTCTTCACATGGTGAACATTGTTTGGAAAGTTATATTAAAATCGTGTCATAAATTATTAAGTTACAGTTCGGGCAAGCTGTATTATGTACAGCTTTAACATTGTATGTTTAAGTGTGACATTGACCTTTGATATAGTACACATGACACACTAATATAAAAAACAATAATAATTTTGTTCATACAAAAATTATATCATTTGGTATTTGTGACTTAAATAATTGATCATGCTCTTAATTCACGAATATAAATGTAAGATTCAACTGGAACAAATTGTTTAATCGCTTTATACATTTTGACTTGAAAAGTTGATCACATACTTGAAGAGAATTAGCCCTTTAAATTAGAGCCGTATCTTCTTAAGCCTAAGCAAAACAGGTTTAAGTCACTTATTTGATTTATTCCTAAAGCTATTTTAATGTTGACTGTGTCATACAGAATAGTATTTATGTTGTTAAGTTCACATATAATTTCAATTAAAGCTTGTACTACAAAAAAAAATTCTGCACACTATATTTCAATATGAAAAAGTGAGATTGTTAAAACACGCTTCAGAATTTTCAAGAAATAAGAACCTGATTTATTTTACCCTCTTGGGTAACTTCTGACAGAAATAAATGGAGGTAATTACACAATGTTAATTAGCCACGGCTCTCATATCAGGAATCAATTAAGATTCCGGTACATACATGTGCACTGAACAGTTTCTGAAAGTATCAGGTAAGGCTCCCTCCAGGTTAGGTGCAGAGGCTGTTTAACCCTTTAGCACTCAGATGTGCATTTTGACCTGTTTGTAGTCTCTTGGAATATCAAAATGAATTAAACACCTTTCTTACTAAAATTTGTTTTCAGGGCTTCATTTCCAACCCTCAGATACTGATGAGCAGCAAACTGTATAACCCCTTAACAGACTGGAGTAACTCACATGCTGTTGTAGTTTTATACTGGTTGCATATAGCCATTTTCACTTTGCTTCTGAGAATGAAAGGGCTTATTCTTCTCACCTTGGCTGCAAAGGTAAGATTCCTTTTCACCACAAGGACTGAGCACACCACAGCACAAGACCATATCAAAACTACTTCAGATAAAAATAAATAGGTGGAAATTACTGCTAACATTTAAAAACTGCCGACTTAAAGTAAGTCTCTAATTAATGTTCATTAAGAACGGGAGCTGGTTAAAACATCCTTTCTAGACATAAAGACGCATCAATCAGGTATAAAGCAAACACTTTGCATCAGCATTTAACCCTTCATCGCTCAGATACACACTTTGAGGTGCTTTTAAAGTCCCTTAGAACATCATTATTAAATTAAAGACCTTTCTTACTAGATTCAAGTAACTCGCAGGCTGTTCTGGTTTTATGCTGGTTGCAAAAGCCATTTTCACTTTAGTTCTTAGCGGGAAAGGGTCAACTGGCTTTTCACCTTTATTGCAAGGCTTAGATTCTTNTATAAAACATCGGATATGTCCGTGTTTATAGCACTCGTTAATGTTGTGTAATAAATTGTATACTACTTTTAATATTTTTGGCGTTTCTGGAAACATGGATGTTGTAGATATAAAATGCTCGTTTTTAATTTTTCGTGTACACAATTAATTCCAGTTTAATGTCCCGCGCTGATATCTATCCATACGACACATTCACACTAAAATAGTCCATGTTAGTGTTCATGTGTCGTGTGAATAGATAAAGTCGCGGGGTTATAAAATGGAATTAATTGGGTACGCGAAAAATTAAAAACCATCATTTTATATCTACAAACATCCTTGTTACCAGAAAACATCTCGTTTTGAAATTTTGGCTTTTGCTATAAGGAACATTGATTTTTTTATTGGGTAACTTTATTTTACGAAATACTTTCCGAAATTTCCATTGATTTTTGAGTATTAATGTTGCTTAAAAAAATAAAAATCAGTGTTCCATTTAGCGATTTCCGAAATTTTAACGCCATATGTGGTCTGGTAATATAGATGTTTGTAGATATAACATGCACGTTTTTATTTTTTTGTGACACATTTTAATTTCCCGCACTGATATCTATTCATACGACACAGGAACACTAACATGGTTCCATTAAAGTGTTTTTGTGTCGTATGAATAGATATATGCGGGAAAACAAAATGGAATAAATTGTGTCACAAAAAAATAAAAACGTGCATTTTATATCTACAAACATCTATGTTACCAGACCACATCTGGCGTTGAAATTTCGGCATTTGCTATATAGAATACTTATTTTTTTTTAACTTTATTTCACGAAATATTGTACGAAATATTCGTTGATTATTGAGTAGTAATTGGGCTTTACTAAATCCTTACTTACTTAAATGGATACTTTCGACAATTATCCATATATGTGATGATTTATGTGTAAATATTGTAATAAATTATCAATGGTCTATGAAATAAATAATCTAAACATGAATGTTTATAGAAGTAAACACTAAAATTAAACAGTGACATTAATATAATAACTCGTAATTAAATAATGAACGAAATCTTTTTCGCGAATTTCTTTGTTTATTTTTCTATGCCACCACCACAAGCTTGATCAATGTTCATGAATTAGTGAATTGTATTAAAGAATGCTTAGTCTTATTTACATTTATTTTTTAAACACTTTTAACAAGCAATATTTTACAATGACAGCAAAGCGATCGCCTGGCATATTGAAAACAATGTTTAAAATTGCATGCACCGTTTGTCCGCCATATTGTTAACTGTCCATATGCATTCAGCAGTGAAATGTTTGACGTCCGACAAAGGACACATTTAACCAGGTATGACGGGACCATTTACAATTGAGAGTGAACGGCCATGCGCCTGGTTGAATAGACGTTGTCTACCTGAATACAGAGACGCGCTCTGTGAAAAGTGGGTTTAATGCATGTGCGTAAAGTGTCGTCCCAGATTAGCCTGCGCAGTCCGCACATGCTAATCAGGGACGACACTTTCCACTTTTATTGTATTTTGCGATTAAAGAAAGACTCTTCTTGACGAAAAACGGATAGGCGTTCGGCTGTTAAGACGTTGTCAAGCTGCATACATTAGAATGTCATAGACTTATACTTAAGCAAATGACATTCGATTTTATGTTGTTTAATATATTTATAAATCGACACTGCATAAAAATCCATTTAATAGTCACTTGGATAACTTGAAAGGGAAATCATTCATGTAATACGTTCTTACTTATGAATCAGAGTTGTTTAATTGTAACTCGTAAATGCACTGCAAAACATAAATTTAAAAAAAAAATGTTTGACATGTTCCTAAACAACACAAAATCTGTTTATAATAATTTGTTTCCACAAAAAAATCAAAATTTCGTGATCTCATCTTCAATTTGTAATTACTCGTTTAATTAATTTAATCTAAATATATTACAACAATACACTGCAGTAAAAAAAAACAATTCCCATACATGGTCTGTTTTAATATTTATTTTACTCAAAATGTTCTTTTACAAATTTGGTTTTATTATATAGACATCGTCAGGTCTTGTATTCGTATGGTATATCCGCCACGCCATAAAAGAATCATTTCTGAAAAAGAAGAACACACATTAATTTCCGAAATTATTAATTTAGTCTTAAAGCCCCATTACTACTAAAAATCAACGGAAAATTCGTTAAGTATTTCGTAAAATAAAGTTACCCAATACAAAATCAATGTTTTTCTTATAGCAATAGCCAACATTTCAAAGCCAGATGTGGTCTTGTAACATAGATGTTTGCAAATATAAAATGCACGTTTTTATTTGTTCGTGTCACAATAAATTCCATTTTTATTTCCCGCACTGATATCTATTCATACGACACATGAACACTAACATGGTACTATTTTAGTGTTCGTGTGTCGTATGAATAGATATATTTGCGGAAAATTAAAATGGAATTAATTGTGTCACCAAAAAAATAACAACGTGCATTTTATATCTACAAACATCTATGTTACCTGACCACATCTGGCGTTGAAATTTCGGCATTTGCTACATGGAACACTGATTTTAAATTCTGTATCGTTATTTTACGAAGTATTGTACGATATTGTCGTTGATTTTGAGTAGTTATGGGTCTATAAATACAACACATAAGCAAAAAAATGCGTTTTTTAAGATGGTACTTCTAAACAGTTCTGACCTGAAAGTTAAGCAATGAGAATAACCATTTTTCTGTCGGTTCAATAACTAAAATCAATGTTTGTGTTTAAATTAAAAATACTTGATAATGCATATAAAATAGGTGTGCTCCCTCGGGATATCAGTATCTAAAACGGAGACAATGGCATTTATCCAAATAAGTAAATGTCATATTGCACGAAATCCAAAGCCCAACGAAACGGAAAAAAAAACATATCTTAATTATAAATGTGTATCTTAATAATACTGCAATATCTAAATTACATCACTTTGAATCCAATAAATAACATTCTCACGTTTCTGCATCGCGAACTGGTATTAGGGCAACACGTTCTACGCCATTCCCAACGGCCACATCGTGCGACCTGGCATTCGTTCCAACTGCAGCGCAAATTACAGGTGCGTGCGTCTGAAATAAAAATAAAACAATATATTCAACACATGTTCATGTACCAATTTAGTGTTCATGTGTCGTTTGAATATATATCGTTGCGGGAAATTAAAATGGAATATATTGTACCACAAACAAGAAATATCTTTAAAAAAGATATACGGCGTTGATTGTGGTTGGAGTTGTTGAAAGGTAAAGAGTTTAATGAATGAAATCAAAGATAGCATGTGTCTTTTTCTGTGCAGTTCTTTGCTGCATTTCACGCAGTACGGGATGCTACGCCTAGTTTTCGCGGTTTATTTTACATTATTACATATTGCTGATCATATATCTATAGATACAAAAAAAGAAGAATAGAAGTGAAATTATAACATGTTAGTCAACCGGACACACGCGAAGTATCCGTACATATTATAAATATTTATTCTTGCGTTCTTCGGACAAACCTGTTTGGTGGTTTGTCGGGCATTGCTTTTTGATTCGATTATTAACAGTATCGGGAATCATCTCGCTCGTGCTCAATACATTGGTCAATATAGTGGAATATTTCTTGTTAAATAACTCAAAATTAATATTTATCATGGTTTTGTTGAAAACACCTTAAGACTCTATTATTGAGATACCATAATTATATCGGCGAATATCTTCATTTAACATCGAAAAAGAGCATTTTGTATCTGGTTAAATATGTGTTAGCAGACAGGGGCTTTAAAACGTATGCTTAACCACCGGTAATTGAAGGCTGTTAGCCAGAGAGCCATCTGAGGCTTACAACGTTCACAAGACGTATGCTTTGTTTTAAGGTTGCTCGAATGTACCAGACCACGTATTTTACAATCATCTTTAAGCAACTTGAAGGATTAAGTTAAAGGAAATAAACGTGTTGATTAATCAATTAATTAATCGATCCATCAATCAATCAATTAACAAAGAACTAACACAAAATGCATAGGATATACATGTCTGGACCCAGCCATAAGATATACATGTATCTCACAAGTTAGTGCGCAAACCTTCGTAACTAATGCAGTCAACACGTCAGTTTAATTTTTCATTAATCTTAAAAATCAATGTACTGCGTCAAGTCAATAAAATATCCATTGACGATTCCATTAGCCAAGCTGCTCTGTTAAAAATGAACGTGCTTTGTGAGGCAGGCAAAGACGGACGTACGAAAGAACTGACAGACAAACGTTATTCGAACAAAAACAAGCGAGTGAGATAAATAGTCAACACTTAACCTGGAGTTAAATAACTCAGATATTTCTGGTTCTTCTCTTTATATGAATTACACACTACAAATTGTCATGTCGCATTTGATTAACTTCATGTTGCATGATGCCTTGCAACATGCTTAGTGCTTATTGCTTCATCTTGTTGAATTGCTAGTGAAATAACCATAAGTATTGCTTGTGTAATTACTATTGTAAAGTTGTAATGCACATAGTATAAAGCGATACGACTTTGAATACAAATGAGTCTCAATGGATGCGTTTTCATGTATACGCAAGAGAATATGCGATTTACATTTATCGAGTAATGACAAATGCAATGCGGCTACTAGTTTGTGCCACCAAGTGATGTAAAGAAGAACAAAGGCGCACCGAACCGAAGTTGCAGTATGTTGGTAACGAATACAACAATCCATTTGTTATATGTCAACATGGAGTTGTCATTAAGAAATATATAGAGGATATTTGTGCATGTCAGTGTAAGATCGTTTGTTACTTCACGAGTGATAATATAAAATATATGTTCACGAATGGCGCAGCCACGAGTGAAAATATTATTTTTCTATGATCACGAGTGAAATAACAAACGATCTTACACTGACATGAACAAATTTTCTGTTTCTTTTATGCCCCTTTTTCAAGAAAAAAATCAATAATAATTTCCCTTTCTCTGAAAAGTGACCCTCTCTCCCGTGGCGTGCCTCAATACATTGAAATGACGTCATTTTGTTCACGAAATGACGTCATTTTGGTGACGAAATGACGTCATTATTCCAAGGAAATTCTTCAGTAAAACACTTTTACAATGTAAATAAACGGTGAAAAAAGCATAAAATTAAAAGAAAATTTGTTGGATTCGGTGGAATATCGATTTAATTTCACATGTGAAAATAAAAAAAAATATAAACAAGGATATAAACAAGGGAAGTACATCTTGATATGATAATCTAAAAATAGAAAAGGAATTCCGAAAATTTGTTCTTTTCACCGGTGAAAAGAACAATTTTGTTCTTTTCACTGCTGTTATTTCACTACAGAAATGTCATATTTTATCATTGGGTATAAAAGAAAAGAGTGTCATTTAACAATATGCAATTGTCGTTTAGAAACATGAATGAACATTCCTTCCATAGAAGCCTGCGAGCCGATACCGCCGAAGGTGTGTTATTACACTATAGCCGTTTGATAACTTGTATGCGCCTCGCACTGTGAAAATGGGGTTAAATGCATGTGCGTAAAGTGTCGTCAAAGATAAGCCTGTGCAATGTCATTGGATTGAATGTGGATACATTCTTATCAAATAACTCTTTCTCAATAAAAATAGGGCAACTGAAGAACAAATGATATATAACTTCGAGCTTACGAACTATTTTTTGGAAATATGTTTTCTTTTAATACACCTCCTTTAAAGCGGGTGATACGTTCTTGAATCTTTAATTACAGATTTAGAGTTGTTAATTATTATGTTTAAAACAAATTATTATGATTCTTATAGAAATTGTGACGTTTTTTAACGGGAAACCGAAAGGTACATTTTCAATAAGATCAATCTTAAGCAAAGTAGAACAGTTCATTTGATATTTCCCGTTTCAAGAAAAACGAATTTGCATTGAATCTTAAAAGGACATAATTGCAGATGCATTTATGGGTGGAAATGTCGCTTATCACATAAACAGCAAATCATTGAATCGTCTTTATAAAGTGTTGTTTTTTCTATTAAACATGTGAAATGGGAACTTTTACTTTTGCTTGTAAAATTGCATTAACGTGTATATGAGCTGTTAAAGCGGGACTGTACGATTTTGTCAAATATTTATCATTTTTTTTTAAATGTGTTATAAATTAGTATACATATATTTCAATATAA
>VMBQ01012850.1:0-18107 GCA_007657795.1 Dreissena rostriformis
ATATACGGTGTATAAAGTTATATAAGTTGTAAAGGTTGACGCTTTCAACGCTAAATATGTAGGAACTGTACTCATTTTTGGATTCACGCGTCTGCTATTGTGAATTGGGTCAAAGTATATATTTTTCTGTGAGTTGGAACAGATTTTGCAATGGTCACTTATTGTTGGCTGTTATTAATAATATTGCTCCTGTTAAAGAGGTACGGATTAAGCAAAGAACTGAACCCTGGATTAATTCAGATATTCTTGAAGCTATAAGTAAAAGTAATACTGCTGTGAATTTGTACAAGAAAAATAAAACTGTAAATAATTTTAACACCTTCAGTCAATTGAGAAATAAGGTACATTCTCTTGTTTTTGACATGTCCAAGAAGAGCTTCTTTACTCAGTCTCTTGAGCAAAATAAAAATGACTCTAACTCTCTGTGGATGTTGTTAAAAAATCTTGGTTTATCTTCCAAAAAATGTTCATCAAGATCAAACATTTGTCTAAAGGTTGATAATGAAATATGTTTTGATAAGAAGACTGTTGCTGAACCTTTCAATTGTTTTTATACAAGTGTAGCATCAAAACTTGTTGAAAATATTGTACAATGGTCTTACTCAGTTTTGGAAGAATAAACTTCAGGTGACCCAAAATAAATTGATCCGTTTTGTGCTCAATCTTGATTCTATAACTCATATAAGCACTGAACATTATACTTCTCTGCAATGGTTGCCAGTTGACAAACGTGTCGAACAAATAATGCTCTCCCATGTCTTTAAGATAAAAAATGGTCTTACTCCGGATTACTTGTCAGACCAGTTTATTCCCCAGAATTCTGTCCATTCCCATAATACCAGATTAAGTAATAAAGGTGTTTTTTTTGTACCAACGGTTAAAGGAAATGGGAAGAAGTCCTTCAGTTACTTGTGGTACACATTGTGGAATAAACTATCATCTTTTATAACCCAGATGACAATATTGTCTAGTTTTAAATCTGGTATAAAACAACATCTTTAAAATATATTAGTTTAATCTTAAGTTAGTATGCTTTGCTGTGTCATTTTTACAGTTTTCTTTACCAAACGTCTTATCAATTCGGATTAATAATACATGCATACTTAATGTGATTTTTTTAATTTTTGTTTGTTGTAGTAACCTTTAAATTTGTTATCCATCCGAATCTTATCTGTGATATAATGATCATAATTGATGCATTTGATGTGTTCTGCTTTAAGGTGATACTCAATTATACTGTGATAGTACATGTCTGCAAAGGTACAATGTGATATTAATGTTGTGTTAATTGATCTGAATCTCAGTATTATATTTCATGTATTTATTTATTATTAACATAGTATTTAGTATTCATTTATTACTAGTTCCTCTCTATGTCGTGCCACCAACAACACGGACCACAATGAAAATTAGGGATATTGCACTGTTTTGTGTAATCCTTTGCGTTAGTGTGCATGCCATAGTGCATTCTATGCATGTACCTTTCAATTATGATTGTTTTTTTTTACCTCATATTGTTTTATGTACATGTTGTTTTAATGCATTGTGTGTATGTATGCTATCTCCGAAATAAATCTATCCATCTATCTATCTAATAAATTTATTTAAATATGGTTAAGACAGAAATATGTACAACTCTAACATAGATAACACGTAATTCTGTGCATTTGGTGCATACGTTTAAAATTGTATGTGATTCTAAAGGTAAATGTCAACAATGGTAAATACTTAGTAATGAGGCATAATTTAAAATACAAATATTATGTTTAAGTTCACTTTAAGTTCACTTGTTCCAGTTAAAGTTTTTAACATAACAAGCACACTAGATCGTGTCATCGATCATACCCAAAATAAAAACTACCCATTTTGCAAGCTGATTGTCATTCTTAATGAACCGTACAATACTTGTGTTGGTAAAACACTGAAAGCGATTGAACAAAAACGCCAATAAAATTATCGAAGGGAATCTGTATATCAGAAACGCGTCAAAAGTGTTTCTGGCCTTGGCATGATTAATGGAAGTAGGAGCCAGCTTGCATATCGACAGTTACTTGCCAGTTCTTATAAATCTCGTCGCAAGTATTATCAATAAACCATCCGTTAGTTCTTGGCGCCTCCGAGATCTTGATGCAACACTGTAGACCCAGTCAGTAAGGGTATAACATCGGCGTATATGTGTGCTCTTAACGCCTGCGACGTAAAGAGGAACCTCTACCGAACCAGTCCGTCTTGACATACCATCGGAGCTAGTGTGTGCTGGTGTCAATACCGCATCACGCAGCAAATATCAAGCCGGGCTCTTATAGCGGCGCTCAATGGAGGGCGAGCGAGTACTGGTACTCGATGATTTCGATGTCCTCCGTTTTAAGGCGGCTNGATTTATGTTATAGTTTACTGTAAACATGCACAAATACTGTTTATTTTGAGAGAAAATGATATTCGAACATCCAACATCTCGAAGGTCAAGAAATTAAACAACAAATTTGTCGCCGGTTTTGCTTCAATAACTTTTTTATTCCAACGTCTACGGCATTGAAACAAAAAACCGAGGGGAGCATAAACACCGTAGAGCCGAAAGGGCGTATTCATTTAAAAGAAATATAAATATAAACTGGCTTACCGGGTGAAAATATCCTCTACTCCTTCACGAAAAACACGAAAACGACGCCATCTTTGAAGTTTTGCTCCCGTAACCTCACTTAAACGCGGTAAGCTCCCGTATACGCATGCCCCCCTGGTTGTTGTTAAGTCTTCACTTAGTCAATTTAAGAACTTGAATAAATCTATCAAAAATGACCAGCTACAGGGCCGAAGCACCGAATTTGACAAGCATTCCAGAAAACTTTAAAATTATTGATGATTGAAGGTATTTAGTTCGAATTGTTTGAAAACAACAACAAATATATCGATACAAATATTGAATACCAGAATCACACCTGACTCATGTCAAGCTTGACTAAGAGTTCCCAGTTACCAAAATAAAGCTTTTGTTTTATTTCCGAAAATTAAAGGCCCTTTGCACTATAAAGTCGTCTGGGCAAATTATATACTGCTATTGTGGATAAGCGACTTACATATGATCTTCAAGACAATTTCATTTTACTTCATAAACAAGCAATGCTTATGACAATCACAGCAAATCGGACAGCATTTTAGTTCACCATTTATTATCCTGTTTAAACCTATGAATGTGTTAGTATCATTTACACACCGTAAAGGGACGCCGGATACGTATTAAGCGTACTGAAAGAAAATGTCATCTCTGTAATCTAAAAGAATTGGATACAGAATTCAATTACAGACTCAAGTGTCCATTTTTTTTACTATGCATATAAATGTATGTAATCGTATGTCTGTTATCTGAAAAATTAACAAAGAGAAACTATTCTACATAAAATAAGGAGATCTGTGAAAAAGAAGACAGAAACACGCATTTAAATAACCGCAAGTTATTGATATGAGGGTACTACACGAACTTAACTTATATAAATCACTTGTAAAGATAATGAGATTTTTTACTGACATTTTCCTTTTACGTACATCTGTATATTGCGATGATTTATTTTCAAACGCAGTTATATCATGCCTTCTTCTGACATTATACTACACAATTTCTACATTGACGTTTCTTATCTATAGAAATTTAAATGTTTGTTTCGTTTAGATTTATACCCATATCCGTACTTTGTTCAACATGGGTGGATTTTCAAATGCGTTGGAAGAGGGAAGCAGACAACTACAATGAGCGAGGCCTGGTAAAGGGGAGATAACCTGGGTTAGGGTTAGGGTAAGGGTTAGGGTTAGGGGTCGGGTTAGGGTTAGGGTAAGGGTAAAGGCTAACCACAACCCTAACCCGACCCCTAACCCTAACCCCAACCCTTACCCTAACCCTCTAACCCCCCATGCGCATTTCAATACCAGACCTCGCTCGTTGTAATTATCCCCTACCCGTTGGAAGATGGTATAACCACGATGAGACGGAATGACACGTGCAAGAACCAGGCACGTGGGTCACAGTTCAAAGTCAATGTTGAACTATAAACACAGTCAAAACCTATTTAAACATTTCAATGTCCAGCATACAGACATTTTCAAATAATATGAAGATAACAATAGAAGTGGCAAACATATTTAGACGTAGTGCCATTCGCAAGATCCAGGTTTCTACATTCATGGTAAAAGTCACATTTCATGGGCAAATGTATAATTATAATAAATTAGCCTGTAACACTTTGTCGGGAGCATAAACTTGGTCCACCGTGGATGGTTATTAAAAATTAACTTTGCAGAAGTACACGCTGGTAATGCGGATCCTTCGATAACCGATGGTACTTCAATAACAGAGAAAAACAAAAGCCACGCGCAATAAATAAGTCCCTCATTTTTTTAAAGTTGTATCCTAAAGATAAGTTTGTTTAGACAAGGCACATGGTCGAGTTGATAAATGGTGTATCCTTTTGTATTTGGAAGAAAACAATGGACGGAAGAATGGTAGATTTTTGCCCCAAAAATAGAAAATTCGGTCGGAAAACAGCATGAACTGGATGAACAGTAAACATTTAAACCGAATACAACTACGTAGAAATATTGCAAGAAATTGTTTTCTTTGTATTCCAGCATGTAGAGTAATCAATGTGCTTCAAATACTGAAATATTGATAGTATTCAATGAAATATAAACAAAGATAGAGCATGTTTTAATAGTTTTTTTTATGAAGTTTCAGACACTTTGATTCCCGATATAGAGCATCGGATAACGGAAACTTTCAACAAATTGGGCACTCTGATACCCGAAATGCATCTATGTATATTATGGCTCTTCTAACCAAACATTTTGAAGTACGAATCAATTTGCCTATTTACTTATATCAGGGATCTATATAACGGGAATGAAGGGGTCTTTAAGAGGAAAATAAACCTTTTTTCTTCATAAAATCATATGTCGTTGGTGCTCATTAGAATCGCATCATCAAGACGATACTAATGTGTAGCCACAGAATTAACATTGGAGAAATATCTTTAAAAACGATATTCGGCGTATATCCTGACTTTGAAATAAAGGTAGACAATTTACGTTTCTTAGTTATAAAATTTAAAACAAAGGTTTAAGTATGGTTGTGTTCTTTTTTCACTTAAAAGTCGCACATCCACCGCATAAAGTGCACGTATTTTTAACAACATAATAGTGTTCGTAGATACAAATTTTACTACGTGATATTATTATGAATTAATTTGTTCGTCATCGAAACATTTGGTATGTTGATATTTGATTAAGACGCAGTTTTCATTCTATACACTCAAATAACACTATTACACACGCTTCATGCGAAAATTGGTCTGGTGGTATATGCGGCCAGCGTAGCGCAAGCCCAGCCTGCGCATCTGCGCAGTCTGGTCAAGGGCTACGCTTTCCGCTATTAAAAGCAAGCGAGGTTTCGTGGTATCTCCAGAGAAGCCTTTTCAGAATGCATTTCCTGACAAGAATGCGCGAATGCGCAGGCTGGGCTGGAGCTACGCTGGCAGTATATTGCATAGGGCACGTCTTGTAAATTGAACATCAAACCACGATACTTTCCGATAGAAAATTGAAGTAACACTGTGTTATTTATAGCAAACTGGCAAATGTCGGTAGCCTATTCTGGCGTGCATACGTCACACATGTGTGGCTTGATAATTAAACGATTTCCCTTTTATCATCGATACTATACTATTTCGGTAGTTTTGTCTCACAATTGAAGACAAATGGCATTTATCGACAGGTTTTCATTCATTTCCTGCCCTTAAATTCGTGTTATTTTATATCTTGAAAGCAATACTGTGTAATCAACATAAGGCGTTTAATGATAGAACATTCCGTTATTCAACGACAAACGCAAAACAGTTTAACTACGCAATTTATTATATCAAAGGTTTGGCATAATAATGTCAAGGCTGGGATCAATTGTATTATTCAGGTTCCCCCGAGAAACGGCGGGAAATTTAAGTACATAATGTCTAGCCCACGTGACAAGCGGGAAGTGTGTTCGTGGAAACTATGGCGATGAACACAATAATTTGGTCTTCACACAACTAAGCTCAAAACACAAATCATTTTGCATTGGGCAAGACTTGCGAACAGATTATTGACAACAAGCATACAAGAATATTACATATCATAATATACAACAATCAAGTATAATCGTAGAATAACATGACAGTACAACTTTAATTTATGTACATCACTTCTATTCTTTATCCTTTAATGGTGTATTCGAGGCCAGAGTAAAAACCAGAGAAAAAACTTCATTCAGTGTAAAATAACTCTTAGAAAACTGTACCCGAAAACAACCAATATTAACATGTAACTGTGGACATTGTGTAACTCAAATATTACTGTCATTTAAACTTATTTATTAATGCGGTTCGAATTTCAAAAAGTAAAAGTTAACTGATCAAAGTCTAGCGTAGAACTGACCAAATAATGAAAACCGTGTACATTCCCGCCTATGTCCGCCTGAGTGTCCATCACTCACGTGACAACCATACGCATGAACGAACCGCACATGTAAAATGTTTTGTGCGGTGCGTTTTGTGTAGACATACGTTCTGAGCTATACTCCGTAACGCACAGAACTGAAAATTCTCCAACTCTGGTACCATGAATTGCGCGGAAACCTGTCGTCGGGGGCCGAACTAAGTAGGCCATTTGACAGAATGACGGTGTTCCGTACGCTGTTAAGTCCCAGCCATGACGATGTGGACTTCTAATGGAGCTCGTAAATCTCGACAACACTGGAATATAACAAAAATCTGGCAAGCATCGTGTTACAATAAAAAACAAGTGGGAGGGTGGGTGGTAAATGTAAACGTGTAAACCATAGCGGGACCTACCCTGTGATGCGACGAGCTAGTAAAAGACTTTCAATTTTCACGGGCAGTGATTTTGTACTAGTGGACGAGTATATGTGTTACAGTAGACTGGGTAGGATAGGTTACCATTGGGGTTTTGTGTTTCGGCGTTCCCTAAGGAAAATAGCCTTTGCGTTGAATAAGACAGTTTATTCTTGAGCGAATAAACATTATTATTCAACGACAAACGCAAAACAGTTTAACTACTCAATTTATTATATTAAAGGTTTGGCACAATAATGTCAAGGCTGGGATCAATTGTATTGTATTCAGGTTCCCCCGAGAAACGGCGGGAAATTTAAGTACATAATGTCTATCCCACTCGACAAGCGGGAAGTGTGTTCGTGATAACTATGCCAAAAAGGACCACGGCCGCAGGAAGTGAGCGGCCACGAACACACGCCAGCCTTGACAAGCAATAACAATGAATTAAAATCGGTCTTGGAAAACGAAACCTTGCTAAAATAAAAGGCTATTGATTTATCCGGACAGTGTTTAACATGATAACGATCCCAACTCAAACTTGTGCGTGTCATCGGATTTGAAAAGGACAAGCGATTCAACAATGTCAAGGCATTTGATAAAGCAACATCTCGCATCTAAGAATAGTAACGCTATTCAGGAATTCTGTATTTTTTTTTCTTATTTATTTATTTATGTTTTCTACCAACATAGCGTTAGTTTATGCGCGGAAGGATTAATGAGTAAACTTGGATCGCGTCAGAAATAAGCTATTGTAGGTAGCCCACCATGTATTGATAATCACGGGAAATGTGTAACATTGATTAGGGTCCGACTTCGTTACGACCATAATTGGTGATACAAAGTACAGAATGTTGAATAAAGGGAAAAAGGAAACTTGTGCATGAATCGATAAAAACAAACATTTTAAGTCGAGCTTTCAACCGTAGACCACTTGGTTACTATAAACCATTTTTTATTTAAAATTTGATAAACAAGTATATGTAAACAAAAACGGCACTGCTAGCGAACTACATAGCATTAAATAACGACCTTTGTTCTTCCGGGATCAAGTCCCAGTTCAGTAGAGATCTACGAATAACCTATTGATTTGATAAAGACATTAAATTCATCACCAGGCTTTTCACCATAAGCCAAATGGCGATCGTTTTACCACAACTTAAAAACTGGAATTGCTTATCTACCAAGAACCGGATATTTATTTATTTACAGCCAAAGATGATCAACGGGCATTTTACCCTAAGCCAATTGGCAATCATGTTTTATCCGTAATTTCGGAAATATAGAAGCCCATTTATCGCTTCATTTACCAACCATGTACCCTTATATATAACCATCACAAAGTTCTTCCGGGATTAAGTCCCGGTTCAGGTAGAAAACCCGGGAACGGCGTTATCTACCAAGAACTTGAAATTTATTAAATATTTACTTATAGCCAAAAGTGATCACCGGACTTTTCACCTTAAGCCAATTTTGCGATCGTTTCAACACCATAATTTTGAAAATGAATAAGCACATTTTGTGCACCATCAACCAACCATGTACCATTATATATAACTTCCACAAAGTTTTTCCGGGATTAAGTCCCGGTTCAGGTAAAATACCCGGGAACGGCGTATCTACCAAGAACTTGATATTTATTTAATATTTACTTGTAGCCAAAAGTGATCACCGGACTTTTCACCATAAGCCAATTTGGCGATCGTTTCAACACCATAATTTTGAAAATACATAAGNGTAAACACAAAGCCTCCTATCTGGAGGGTAAGCCATCAAATGAAAAAATGAAAAATCAAAACCAGGTCTGCTTTGCTTCAGCAAACTTCTAAACTGTAAAATAAACTCAGAACTTAACTTTGTAATGTTATGTACACTAAGTAGATGTATCGTCTGCACTCTCGCGGCATTCGTAAGAACCATTAACATAGTTAGTTTTAATGTCAAATCTTTCAAAGTTAATTATTTCACTGGTGAGAGTTTCCTTAAAAACATCAGTACTTTATCAACATCCCATGTGCACGAATATGTTGGTTTAGGTGGTCGCGGATTAAAAACACCTTTCATGAACCGTTCATCTGTAGGATGTGTTCCTGCTGTATGGGATCCAAGTACTTTACCAAGCGATGACAACGCAGCCCGAGCAGTGTTCAGAGAACTGTAACTTAATCCTTTATGGAATTCCAATGTTAAAAACTCTATAACATTTTGGGGAGAAACTGAAACCGAATCAATTTGTTGTGTACGACAGAACTGTAACCATCTTGAAATATACACTTGATACTCGCGTTTTGTGGAACCGCGCCATGATGACATGATAATGTCGGTAGCCTTGTCTGAAAAGACTCGTTCTCGGAATGATTTCCGGACACTTTGCATGCAATAATTACCAGTTTCTGCGACATTGGATGCTTTAAACCTTTGTCTGGCGCTTTTAGCAACTGTGTTGCCCTCGGTAGTATAACTGGAACATCCACCAGTATCTTCATTAATAAACTGAACCATGCCTGTGTTGGCCACAGTGGTGCAAGAAGAATTGCTCTGGCCTGATCTGTTTGAGTCTTGCGAATGCAACGAGCTAAGACACTGAAAGGAGGAAAAAAAATCCAAGTTGAAATTTCCCCCAGTCAACTGTAAACGCATCAATATACGAAGCAAAAGGATCAGGTTTCCACGAACAATAAACTGGTACTTTTTTGTTCAACCTTGATGCAAAAAGATCAATATCGCATCCTGGCCAAATTTTACAAATATTTTGAAAATATTGAGCTTTTAATTCCCATTCTATTCTATCATTGAACTGCCGAAAGGGAGTATCTGCCTCATTGATTACACATGTTATATGGGCACATGTAATCCAGATGTCATTTTCTTTGGCAAACAGCCAAATGTCCTTGCTAACCTGATTGCACTTATCTGACCTAATTCCACCCATACTATTGATGTAGCACACTGCTGTAGAGCTATCAGATAATATTTTTACATGTTTGTTTCTCAAATACTCAACCAGTGTTTTCAAAGCAAAGTATATAGCTTTCAATTCCAAAACATTAATATGTTCATTTCTTTCTTCAGTATTCCATCTACCACCAAATTTTTGGTCTTGAAAAACAACACCCCATCCTAGAAGACTACTGTCAGTTTGAATTTCCAAAACAGGATTTGCCCTGTGTATCTGTCTGACCTGAGAATGGATATTAGAAACCCACCATTGTAATTCATGTTTCATGTGCTCTGTTATATGCACATATGCCTCAAAATTTCCTTTATTTCTTTTTAATGTTTCTCTTTTCTCTTTTTCGAGCTCCTTATAAAACAATTTTCCAAACTCGACAGCCGGAAAAGTCGACACCAAAACACCAAATACTTGGGCTAATTCCCTTACCGTTTTTTTATCAGCTCTTAAAAATTTGTTGCACATGTCAATAACCTTATCTTGCTTTTCTTTAGGCAATCTAACAACCATCAAAATGGTGTCAATAATAAAACCCAAGTATATCATAATCTGACAGGGTATCAAAATCGACTTCTCTTCATTCAGGATGAAGCCTAACTTTTGCAACAAATTTTGAGTTACAGACACAGTATTCACACATTCTTGATAAGAAATACCTCCTAAAAGACTATCGTCTATGAAACCTGTGCAAATATGGCCTTCTGCTCTAAGCTTTGCAAACACTGGTTTTAGCAATTTGGTAAACAACCTAGGACCATCTCTATAGCCATTTGGAATGCAAGTATACTGGTATATTTTGTCTCGCCACTGGAGCTGTAAAAAACTTTTGATCATCATTTGCAACTGGAACTGAGTATTATGCATGTTTTATATCCAAAGTACAAAAAATACATGCCCTTTCTGACCAAAATAAGTGCAGTCTCAAAAGTATCTATTTTAAAATGATGGTAGGATACATTTTCATTAAACTTGTTTAATTTAAAATCATTCGATACTCCTGATTTTTCTTTTGTCTCAAGAAAATTAGGGAGATAAACTGTTGTTCATGCCAATTTACTTGTATAAAAACTTTCAAGTCTAAAAGTTTCTTAATTTCTCTGTCAATTATCAGTGATTTTTGTACATTAACATTTTGCCGTGCAAACTGATTTTGAGTAGGTGGTGAACCTTTCCAATTTATATGACAATCCTCAACAATGTCTAAAATGAATGGATCATTTGTTATAGTTTTCCATACGTCAACAAAATATTTCAATCTACCAGCAACAAATAACTCACTAACTTGTGAATTTACATCCTCCTCACTTCCCCTCGGCGTTGGGAGTTTTTTGGCCATGGCCCATCAGCAGATACGTAAGCACCACGTCCTCTAAAAGCACCACGACTCATGCCGGCTCGAGCTCTTGGCCGGAAACCAGATCGACCTCTGAAACTACCACGGCCTGTACCATATTGGAGCTTGTAACCAATCCTCGAACACTCCTCAATTTCCTTGGCTGTCTTGGAGACATCGTCCCCAAATAACTGGCTCGTGTAAGGTAGGGAATGTGTGCACAAATGTGCATATTTATTTCGCATTTCAGGTTTTAACAGGTCCTTTCGAAGAAGATTCAACTGTCTATTGGCATGGCCTAGCAAGGCTAATGCATCCTTACATCCATCAATTAAAGGTCCTATATCTGAACCACTTTGTTTTGCCTGGAACTCCATCTTGGCTGCTTTATCAACAGTTTTTACCAGTACACTTGCTGATTTCACAATACTTGTCTCCAGAGTTTGCAGTTTCTTATCCCTGGATCTAGCAACTGGTGAAACAATGTCCCACACTAACTGGTGTAATTTGACAACAACCAAACCATCACAATTTGACGGGCGGGCATTAACCTCATCTTTTGTCAGTTGGTCATACTGTTCTTCCTCCATACCCTGTCTGAACAGTTCATTTACATTGTTTGCTAAAACAGGATCTACATCTTGATCGCAAGTTTCAACCATTCGGAATTTCTTTGACAGACTGTCAAAACGACTGCTGCTGGCAACAGCTGCATTATTATTGTCATCTGACTTGCGTTTTACCCCAGCAGTGACGTCAGACACACTACGTGTATCTTCACAACCAAACTCAGACCCCTGTTCTTGGTACATTTCATTATATTGACCATCGTCGTCACAATACTCATAATTCTCAAATTGAACTAACCTGTGCCCGTATGTCTCTATTTTTGTATTTGTACTCAGCTGTTCGGTACAAAGTGACTTTAAAATTGACAACATTTCCTCGTTTTTGTCGTTTGTTTTTGACGTTGAACTTTTCGCCAATGATGGATTCATCAGAAATAGCCAGCTTTTTAGACTCGTCTATTGTACGAGGTTTAGCAGACTGTTTTCCTCGCGACGACTGCTTGGTGGTGGTGGTGGTGGTGGCGGCGGCGGTGGTGGCTGGAAACCATTTTACTGTGTTGAGTCACCGTAACCTTGAACTTTGACCTAGTGACCTGAAAATCAATAGGGGTCACCTGCCGGTCATGACCAATGTCCCTATGAAGTTTCGTGATCCCAGCCCTAAGCGTTCTTGAGTTATCATCCGGAAACCATTTTCCTATTCCAGTAACTGTGACCTTGACCTGTGACCTTGACCTTTGCCCTAGTGACCTCAAAATCAATAAGGGTCATCTGCGAGTCATGATCAATGTTCCTATGAAGTTTCATGATCCTAGGCCTAAGCGTTCTTGAGTTATCGTCCGGAAACCATCTGGTTGACGGACCGACACACCGACACGCCGACAAACCGACATGAGCAAAGCAATATACCCCCTCTTCTTCGAAGGGGGGCAAAAAAATTAAATTGGGATTTGTTTTTCCAAATTTTGGAAAAAAAAGTATACCTTTTGCCATTGGGAACATAGCCGTTATTCAGCTATAAAATCGGGCCTGTTGCCGACGATGCAACCTGTTTTCATTCAACTGGAACCATTTTCGAACTAGTCCAAAATATCATTGGGACACATGTTCTGACCAAGTTTCATGAAGATTAGANAATTCTCAATTTGATCTAACCTGTGCCCGTATGCCTCTAATTTTTTTATTTGCATTAAGCTGTTCCGTACGTAGTGACTTTAAAATTGACAAAATTTCCTCGTTTTTGTCGTTTGTTTTTGACGTCAAAACTTTCGCCAATGATGGATTCACATCATCAGAAACATTAGCCTTTTTAGAGGTTTAGCAGGCTGTTTTCCTCGCGACGACTGCTTAACAGTCTGACTTTTCTCTTTTTGTTCACACTCAACTGGAACAACCGATTCCGCCATTTTATGCCCCACCACGTGTGACAAATGTTTTTGCAAATTAAACTCTGTTTAATTTAATGTCAGTGTTCGTACTGCGTACAACCGTGTGGCAATACCTTTTATTAATCCAAAAAATACATAATGCGTACGAACTACGTTCGTTTTTGCCACCATAAACTCGAAAAATATCGATACAAAAATACATACGTCTTCCATCGACCGGAAGCGCTGAGCACACTGATTGTGCATGCGCACACATCTCATTTAATACCGTAGTAATTCTAATAAGCGAAATAGAATTTCTTCTGACGTAACTACGTTTATAACCTACCAGAATGTAACGCACTATGCATGTTCGCGTATAGCCAAGGAAGTTGTTTATTTTGTGTTGCCCTACTGTTAGATGAGCGTATTGATGGATTTTAAAGGCAACATATAATGAAATCTTATTGACTGATATTTAATAATACAATATATTTGGGAATCGTATTCGTTGATCCTTTTGAAGATATTTCTTGTTATTTCTTAGCGTGACTGCCCATAAACAAAATAAAGATAAAATTATTGTTTCTACTTCCCTAAGTTCTACGTTTTAATGCCATATAAATCATTAACACGTTAAACAAAACTGTTATACATTCAATGTTTTAAATGACGCCGGAATCGCCCACAATAATTTTTAGATTGCAGACTATTTGCTGCGTTATTTCTAGGCTTTTTTGTTATAGAGACCTATGCTAATTCTCCATTTGAAATGTTTGACTCGTCTGTAATGATAATGAAACAACATGTTTAACCGACCTTAAAATCCGCTCAGACGATTCCCCGTTTCGTTTTATATAACCGACGCCTTTACTTCCGGTTCGGTTTCAAGTATATTCTCCGTGCCCATGGCTTGAGACGACAACGCTTCCTCCAAAAGACATATTTTTGATCCGTGTTGGCAATGTAAAACAATAAAAATAGTTGTGTTAATACAATCGGATAGAGAACAACGATTAGAAAATAACTTCAAATAAATGCAAACATAAAATATCTAAGAATAAAGCTTCGTAGTATTTTATTTAATTTACCAAACACGATTTTGAGAACTTTACCATCAACTGGTCGGTCTTTCTTAATTTTCAAAAACACTTATTAAATATCTTTTCCCAGAATTTATAATGATTGTTATGTGATACATATACATTTCACTAAATCACAAGAGATAAAACGGTACATAATTATACAAGTTCTTCATTTAAATTTATGAAACCACGTGGTCGGTTTTACGTGAATTCTAAAAATGCTAAATATTTGATATCTTCCCCAGAATATGTACTGAATGTTATATTCTAAATGTAAATACGCCTAAAAAGATACAATTGTCTATAAATAAGTAAGTTCTCCTTTGAAAAGAAAGAGTTGAAGACAAAATTATGAAACCACGTGGTTTTAATGTAAACTTGTAAACCATAGCGGGACCTACCCTGTGATGCGATGAACTAGAAAAAGACTCAATTTTCACGGGCAGTGATTTTGTACTAGTGGACGAGTCTTTGTGTTACAGTAGACTGGGTAGGATAGGTTACCATTGGGGTTTTGTGTTTGGGCGTTCCCTAAGGGAAAAAGCCTTTGCGTTGAATAAGACAGTTTATTCTTGAGCGAATAAACATTATTATATCAACTGTTTCGCTACAAAGAACGTAATTTAAAATGGTTTAAGCTCGTGAACTATGCGTAGATCCTTCAGTTGGGTGACTCAAAAACTGGAATATATATTGTCATATATAATGTACTTATCAAACATTTCGATATAGTTTCACATTTATCTTTCTAATTTATATATCAAATGTCCTTATATATCAAAGAGACAAGAAAATGTTTCGGTAATTCGTTTTAAATTAACGTAAGTACATACATTTGTTTTTATTGCCTGCTTACTATAACAGTATTTCACAGCGAATTCTGCATTTCTGATTCACTAAAAAGAGTGTAAATCTGGTAAAAAGTGTCGAGTAATCGGGAATCGAAGTGCCATTGTCACGGAGATGATCGGTTAACGAAGTGCGCATAAAAAGTTGGCATCCGACTCTTTAAACATTTGAATTTCCTCAAATACGTTAGTAAACTAAAATGTTACATAGTGTAACATTAATGGACATATTTGTTTTTTATTTCGAATAGTAAGCACGTTCTTGATTTATTTCCAAGTATGTTTATGTTGTTGAAATATGAACTGATCATCCAATGCATGCTGAGTATCGATGGAATATTATCGTTTACTTTATGTACTCCACCGTTTTCTCGCGAATCTCTTTCTTCGCAATACGAAGTGCTATACCATTTTTATCGACCAAACAGTGTTCAGTGTCTGAAAACCAAATGAACAGAAAATAAATGCAAACAACTGACGAACTCGCCTCTCGCGCATGGCTTTTGTTGTTTTCTGTTATCGAAGTGCCATCCTTTATCAAAGCATCCGCATAACCGGCGTGAAATAGCAAGTATACTGATACAGAGTGCGGCGCGAAAACAAGGTTATAACGTCGAAGGTCGATGTTACAAAACATGGTAAAATTTTAAATATAAGATACTAAGTAAAGTCTTTGAGATTTTGTCCTATATTTTCACACAAATAGCTTTATGGACGCTTTTTGACTCAATGATCCAACGAAATAAAACATGATTAAAACGTAAAAAATCTTCGTTTTAAGTAAATATGATGACAGGAGCGCTCTTTCTCCAATTTATTCCTTTTAAACTGTATGTACATATCGTGTTTATTAACAGTTAATACAAATGTTTGATATATTATTTAATATAACTAGATGCAAATACACATTTTTGGTATAAAACTCTGTTCATTTAATCATGCTATTTTTATGCCCCCTTCTTCGAAGAAGAAGGGGTATATTGTTTTTGGCCTGTCTGTCTGTCATTGCATGTGTGTGTGTGTGTGTGTGTGTGTGTGTATGTGTGTGTTGGTTTATATCACACATCGAGGTATTTCATAGAAGTACACAGTCACACTTCGAGGTACCAAAAAATAGCGAGGTACTTTTCCCTAGACCTCGATACGTGCACCTCGCCAACCGCTTGTAAAAAACATTTAACACAATTTCCGCTCGTTTCNCATAGCCAAATAAGGAAAACTGCCCCGCCCACTGGCAGCCATGTTTTAAAACGCACCGGAACCACTTTTGAACTCAACCAACATATCATTTAAGACAAACATTTTGACAAAGTTTCATGAAGATTGGGCATGAAATGTGACTTCTACAGTGTTTACAATGTTTTTCTTATGTTTGACCTAGTGACCTAGTTTTTAACCCAGCATGACCCAGTTATGAACTCGATCGAGGTTTCATTGGGACAAATCTTCTGACCAAGTTTCATGAAGATCGGACAAGAAATGTGGCCTCTAGAGTGTTTACAAACCAATGTGGACAACGGACAGACGGACAAAGACCGATCCTAAAAGCTCACCTGAGCAATCAGGTGAGCTAAAAACAAACCCCTTAAGATAATGTTTTACATGTCATATGTAACAAAACAGACATCATTGAATCTGCAATCAAAGATCTATCAATAAACAAAGATTTGTGTTATTGCAAATTCCTGTCAATACTTGCGGCCTCCAAGATTTCAGTCACATGATAAACCAGGTCGTAAGTTTATCAATAATGGCAGTTATTGCCATATTTATTTGGAGCAGTCATTTGATTGATAATATCACCATGTAACTGTACTTGTCAGTTTTTTTATCAGTTATTTGTTGATGGATAAAAACAAGTTTCTTCTGCATCGTTTTAAGAGATTTAGAACTCCCCATGAATTTGGTTTTGATTTTCATTTAAAATTTATATAGATGGTGATGCACGTAATCTTATCTTTATAATCTTATCTACACATGTGCAGAAATGTGGTGTCAGAGGCTTACCACATGGACATAGTTTCCCATGGAAAGAAAGCGTTTGTGCCTCTGTAAGAGATGTTGGTTTTAGACCTTTATGTCATTTTAATTGATTGTCAGTCATGGGTTCGAGCCCCACACTCAGTGTTTTTCCTCTATATAAAGTTGGTACCGTAAAACGGCACTTTCCAATGAGACCATTTTTCCCAATTTCAAAAATAAAAATTCCCAATTCACACAAAACTCCCAATTCGCAGAAAAAATCAGCGAAGACTTGCATATGCACATGTTTATGCCTTTTGTCAAATCAGTGTAGTCTACACAATCGGTCAGTATCGCTGCTAATTGTGTTTTCACAACACCCATCCCTTAATCCAGTTTTGTCTACTGTTTACTAAGTACTGGATACAGTACAATAACTGCTTCAATAATGAATCATCAAAAAGACCGTCACGATTAAGAAACAGCATATTTAATGGAAATTAATGTTATAATTTAGTTAAAATCAATAACGAAATTTGTAACCGATATTATAAGAATTTTAATTGTCTCTACGCTTGATAGTTTTTATACAAAAATCAATACGCCCACGGTTTCCATGCGGTATTGTAATGGTTTACCGGTACCATTCCCAAAGTGGTGAGGAAAAACGCTGACACTGAGTGCACATTTCGTCCTGGGTTTACATTAATGTTGTCAGATGTAAAAGGCAGGAGTGTCTGCAGAGAATTTTGCTTCTATCAGTCCGACGACTCCCATATTTAAAAACAATAAGTCCCAGGGAAAATCTATGAGTCCAAAACTTAATTAATGAGTCTTGGAGTGTTTCTTCCTGGAACTGAGGAAAATAGCACCAAGACAAAGTTTCTAACATTTAATAAAAGGTTTAAACAGTGTGAACATTCACAGGAATAGTTCTCACCTGACTAGCAATATAAACAACAAGAGCTGTAAGAAGACAGCGCGCTCGACTATTCAAAGTGATTGACAGTATAACGTAAGCCATCATGGGGAAATTGTTCGTATTGAATAAGGTCAAGGTAATTTAGTCATATTCTAACTGGAGGAGGACCATAAATGAAACATATTGATCGCTTATGTTT